>JANHGL010022945.1:0-12055 GCA_024611195.1 Ceyx melanurus | reverse complement strand
ATTTACCATGCAATTTCCCTTTCCTTCTGAGAATAATCTGAAACACTGCATGGCTCCGAGATGAATGTGCATTTGCAGATGTCTGGCCAGATGTCCTTTAAAGAGAAGGAGAGAAAGGAAGGACATTTAAACAGGTGAAGGACCACACGTTAAACATGCTAACCTGAGAGATTAGTTGGGTTTTTTTTTCCATGGCAGAATCCTGTATTTTCTTACATCTGTTGACAGCATGTCTACCTTCTTGTGGACACTAGAGATAGGACCTTAGTAACTAGATGCACGTAGTACAATTATTCCTCTTTTTCCAGCTCTTTAAACGGGAATGCAAGATTAAAAACCAGAATAATCAGAACTTCAGAGACTTCACATTATCAAAGAGCTTACATGTAAATGTTGATGGCATTTTTATCTGATCAGGCAGCAGTCTATGCACAAGGCAAATTTTAAAAACAATGAAGTGGATTCTTAAAATAAAAATAACTTTTCACATTTAACCTCTGTCACTATATATCAAGGTCTTCTAGAGATGAAGAATCTGGCAGTATTCCAAATTATAAATGATGCGAATTTAAACCAGTAAGCTGCTTATATAATGCATGCTGTTCATATCCTGTAGAAAAATCAGTTATTTATCTCTCGGAGACAGATAAATTCTAAATGTCTTTTTTTAAAAGGTGGGCAGATTCATTACTTGCAGAATCACAGAACAGTCAAAATTGGAAAAGACCTCTAAGATCACCATGTCCAACTGTCAATAACAGCAACAAAAAATAATGTCCTCAAGAGCCTCATCTATACATTTTTTTAATACCTCAAGGGACAGAGACTCAACCACCTCCCTGGGAAGTCCATTCCAACACCTGACTACTCTTTCAGTAAATAAATTATTCCTAATATCCAATCTAAACCTCTTCTGGTGCAACTTGAGGCCATTTCCTCCAAACCTGTCATTACTGACTTAAGAGGCTGCACCCACCTCACTACACCTCCCCTTTCAGGTAGTTGTAGAGGGCAATAAGGTCTCGTCCTCAGCCTCCTCTTCTCCAAACTGAACAATTCAAATTCCCCCAGCCCCTCCTCATAGGGCTTGTTCTCCAGAACCTTTGCTATCTTGGCTGCCCTTCTCTGAACTCACTCCAGCACTTCAGTGTCTTTCTTGTGGCAAGAGGCCCAAGAACTGAACACAGTATTCAAGCAGTGCTGCACACTCACCAGTACCCAGTACAGGAGCTGAATCACTTTCCTTCTCGGCCTGGCCATCCAGAAAGTTTTTAACCCAACAAGGAGTCCACCTGTCTATGTCATGCTTATACCAGCTTCTCTAGCAGAATGCTGTGGGAGGTGGTGTCCAAGCTTTATAATAAAAGTACAGATGGACAACATCCACAGCCTTTCCCTCATTCATTACATGGATCACCTGGTCATAGAACAAGATCATTTTGGTCAAGCAGGACCTTTCCTAAAATTATGCCAGCTGGGCCTGACCCCCTGGCTGTCATGCACTTGCCATGTGAGCTCATTCAAGATTAACCTCTCCAGAATTTTTCCAGGTACCAAGCTCAGGCTTACAGGCCTGTAAGTTCCCTGGATCCTCCTTCCATCCTTTCTTGTAGATGGGTGTCACACTAGCAAGCCTCCAATCTTCTGGTTCCTCCCCTGTGAGCCAAAACTGATGAGACAAAGGATGGAGAGAGACTTGGAGATATCCTCTGACAGCAATGTCAGCACAGAGGTGGACCCCATTTGGCCTCATGGACTTGCGGGTGTCCAGGTGTCACAGCAGGTCATTAACTGTTTCCCCCTTGATTATGGGATGATGTTTTGCTCTCTATCCTTATCTTCCAGCTCAGGAGGCTGAATAACCTGGGGGTAGCTAGCATGAATAATAAAGACAGAAGCAAAGGCAGCATTAAGTATCCCAGCCTTTCCTCATCCTTGTTTGCAATGATCCCCACTGCATCCAATAAAGGATAGAGATTCCATTTTATTGTTTATGTATTTGTGAAAACTTTTTTTGTTGTCCCTTATGACAGTGCTAGACTGAACTCCAGGTGGGCTTCTGCCTTTTAATTTGTTCTCTGCATGACCTAACGAGATCCCTTTACTCATACCGAGATGCCTGCCCCTTCTCCCAAAGAAGGCAAACTCTCCTTTTTATTTCCCCAAGTCCTGGCAAAAGCTCACTGTCCAGACATAATGTGGACTGTGGTGATCGTGGAGTGAGACAAGCAGCTCCAAGAGTAAGAGAGTCTTTGGAAATAAACATCTCTCACCAGTCCTTTCTGTGAACAGTAGGCTTAGTGAAGCACCTCCCCTGGCAGGCTCACTTACCAGCTGTGTCAGGAAGTTCTCTTCCATACACTCAAGAAACTCCCTAGCCTATGCCCTCTCTTCTATGTGATATTCTCAGCAACTGTCCAGTAGGTTGAAGTCCCCCATCACAATAAGGGCTACTGAATGTGAGACCTCTGTTGTCAACTGCTAGTAGAATGCTTCATCTGCCTCATCCTGAATAGGAGGTCTTTAACAGACACCCAACAGCACATCTACCTTATTCACCTTCCCCCTCTTCCTTACCCATAAACACTCAATATTATCATCATTATCATTAAACTCTATACACACAAAACCTTCACTAACATAAAACCACCCCACCACTTCTCCTTCCCTGTCTATCCTTTCTGAAGAGCTTATAGCCATCTATTGCAGCATTCCAGTCATGAGTCACTCTATGGTGTTTCTGTGATGGAGACTATTCATAGCTGTCTTGCCACACAATGGCTTCTAGATCCCTCTGTGTTGCCCATGCTGCATTCATTGGTGAGGATGCACTTGATCTGTGCTACTGGCTGCACAACTAACATTGCCATGCCATCTAACATTGCCATGCCACCCCTATGCTCATCTCTAGTGGGCCTGGTTTAATCCTCTGCCCCATTCAAACAGTCTCTTCATGAGACCCACCAACTCCTGGCCAAGAATTCTTTCCCCCTTCACAGGCAATTGCACCCCACCTGTCACTAGCAGGCCTGTGACACATAAATATCCCCGTGATCAAAGAAACCAAAATTCACCTGATGGCATCAGCCCCTAAGCCATATATTTATCAGGTGGTGCTTTTCTGTTCCTTTCAGCATTCCTGGCCACTGGTGGCATAGAGGAAAACACCACTTGCACTCCTAACCCCCAGCAACTCCGTGGAGGCACCTTTATCAACATCCTCATTTGCCTGTTCCTCCAGAGCACCATATCTATTGTGTAGAGGCAACTGGGAAAGTGGGGGAGGCCAGGTAGGGGTTCAGCTGCCACCCCAAACAGGGACCTGTTTCAAGTACCCTCCTTCTGCCCGGTAACACATGGGGAGGGGATCCTCTGCTTGTACTGGATCCTCCAGCTGCTGCCTCGACCCCAGGCTGTGGCTCCACCATCCACTTCCCTCTCACCCTCCCTGGGACTCCTGAACCTTCCCTGTTCCTCTCTGTGCTTGGCCACCAGGTTGAGCAGATCATTCACCTGGTTACAGCACACACAGGTGTTGTCACTGCTGCCATCTGGTATCATCAACAGACTCAGACATTCTGTGCAGACCAGGGCCTGAACAGCTGTGTGCCTCCAAGGCAGCTCCATCTCTGTCACCACATTATTTTTGGAAATGGTTTTGGGCCTAGTGGAAACCATGACTGAGCCTTCTTCTCGGGGGTGAAGATTTCCAGTTGGCCTGGTCTCCCTGCATGCCCACACACCATGACCAGTTTGCCCAAGCTGTTTGCTGTGCTCGTGGCTGCTCAAGCTCCATGGGGCCATTCATTATGGACAGGGGTAGGACTGGTTGCTCTGGCAATGCCCAGATGTCACCTAAGATTCTCACAAGCGCTACTGCTTTGTCAGGTGTTCCCCTGCTTCCCTGTTTCCCTGCGAGAGAGAAACCTTTGGGAGACAAAAAGCAAAAAAGGAACTCCCAATAGGTAAGACCTGCCACTCCACTGCAAAGCAGCTCAGCTTCAGATCAGCTCCACTCAGTGACTGAGGGTTGGGTTGTTTTTGCCATGTCTGGTGGAAAACACCTTCAAAAAGCTTTTGTTCTGATTTTTTCATGTACAGTGAAAAACTCTTTTAAGCTATGGGAGATACCTGCAACTGTTGCCTATTTCAATAAGCTTAAGAACGTCTTCAACACATTTGACTTCCCGTTCTTGTAATCCCACCACCTGGACTTGCTGTTTACCATCTTCTAACACTCTTAATTTTGTCTTCCTGTTCAATAGGTCAAAAACCTGAGGTAAGAGAGGAAAACAGAAAGTTAAAATTGGAGCTTTAAGAGACAGTTTTGTTTCAAATCCTGTATCAAAATGCATAAAACATTCCATGGAAAAACATGATTAAATAGCAAGTGTGAATAAGAATTTGAAATAAAGCTTTTATTACAAAGAGGAAAAAAAAAAGTCTTTTATGTAAAATGCTCAAAATTGTTTGTGAAAGAAAAAACCCCCTTCCTCTAGAAAGATCAAGTACTTACCTTACCACTGTAGATCTCAAAAAATGTAGCATACACTTGAAGTTCTAACTTCTTATAGTTTGGTTTCTTTAGCATTAAAAAGACATCTCGAGCTGTGAATATATTGCCAGAATTACAAGAAATCACATTATGTATATTCTTTTAGTGATCTGTTTAATGCATGATAGTCTATTTTAGAGTATCTGTTATACTTGCAAAATACAAGAGATGGAGTCAGTCAATCAAGTCTAAAATATAGTTTAAACTACATTACATGGGAAAATGCAGAAGACCCCAAATGAAAAAATTAATCACCCATTATATTACATTTTTTTAAGTAGTTTACATATACATTTACTTCATATACACCTTATATATGCACCAAACCTTCTCTATAATGCAAAATATGTATATTCTTATGTTTGTATGAGGGAGTAGAGTATTTTTTTTATCTCAATGAATCTACAAAAGGCCAACAGACTATTAAGTCTCACCTGCAAGTGCATATATTCCTTTAGAACAATCTTGGTTCTTTCCTGAAAAGTCACCACCCATAGTCTAAATTATTAAAAGAAATAATAAAATTAAAACAAAATAAAAAATACACTGTAAAAATCACAGAACTGTAACTCACGTATTTGTTACTTACTAGAACTTACCTAAGTTCTAATAAACATAAGAAAAAACATTGCTGACATGTAGACGAAATACTTACATGGGTTTTTCCACTGCCTGTTTGCCCATATGCAAAACAAGTAGCCATTCCCCTTTCAAATATGGTCTCCACTAACGGTCGAGCTGTAAACCTTAAATGAGAACAACAGTGATTAAGAATCTGAATTACTATAAGATGCCACTACCACAAGGATGTTACAAGTTTTAAGGCTAAAAGTGAGAAAGCTGGTCCTGGTTTTTGAGAGGCTAATGGACATCTCTACATTAATTCCTGAACTAAAGACACTAGCATCTTTAAGGCACTAAAATATCCCAATCAATCAGCTACACAGTCTCTCCCCTCTATTTTACAACAATATTATCGTCACTTAAACACAAAGAATAAAGGAAGTCCTTCTTTTAATGATGCAACACAGCACAGTTAATGCATGGAGTTTGTAGCTCCCTAAATCAGACAGAAACAGAATACATGAGAGTACAATAAAGAAGTAAATAAATACCTAGGTTTTGCCTGTATTAAAATTCTTCTATAACTTTGGATTTATTTTGTTCTTCTCCCCAAATCAGCTTCAGACATTGCATGTCTTAATATTTTGATAACATACATGCACTAAGAAAGAGGTCAAGAAAATGAATATCCAAGCTCTTCAGAATGGAAAAGTTGAGTTATCCCTGATGTATTTATTATTTGATGTGTCAAGAAAACTATTCAAAGTATCATTTTTCTGGTTTAATTTTTTTTTAATTTGAAAAAGAGAGTTATTGCTCCTATTTTGGCTGTTAATCACCATTGTTTAAAGAAAAACTCCTAAAGCAAAGGGTAAACTAATAGAGGGTTACCAATTGAGGTAAGAGTATCTATGCAAAGACCCTCTTTCCAAACTTTTTCCAGGTGTTTACACAAAAAGTACCCTTAAGTGAGAGAAACAGGAACAACAACAAAAAACTCCAGAAGAGTTTTTATAAAGCATTATACAACTCCAAACGGTACCATGCCAAACCAGTCTAACTCAACTTTTACTAAATCCTTTATCCATAATCTTGATCTTTCAGAAATGCAAACTCTGTTTCTACTTTAAAACTTAAAAGGTACGGCCATTCTAAATAATGAATAATATTAACGAAAACTTACAACTCAATTGTTGCAGCTCATGAATTAAAAAATACATCTTAAGAAAAATAATAATAGCAGCAATTTAAAAAGAGTAGTACATTTCTCCCTCAAACTGAAGTACATTTTTAAGTATAGAAATAAAGGAAGTAATTTTGGAGGGGAAAAAAAAAAAAAAGAGTAATTAGGCACACTAATTTTTTTCTTATTGTGATCTTGAAGTTCTGGTGAGAGAAGATGATGACACCTGTCTTGCTCTTACTTCTGTTACTACAAGAGACCTTCAATCAGATTGTCTTTCCATTTCCATTAATGATCATTATTGTGACATATAAGGTGGAAGGAGAAAGCCTGTACTGCTATACAGGCTAGAGATTTACTGTTGCAGTAGGAATACAATAATATTTCAATATTTTCCCATACTCTATAACTAATAAAAATTGTCTGGAGAAAAAACTCAATACATAAATACAGAACACTGTAAGCCAAGAACAGTGCTTACATTTCAACACTACATTCACAGAGATGATTATCAGTAAGGAGAGAGTCTAGAATAACTAACTGTTAAGAAGGAGAACTACTACAAGACACAAATACATCACTAACTAACTTGCTCTCCAAGGTTCTTCAGTATCAAGAAAGGAAAGATGCTACCAGTAGACTATCATTGGAGACACATTTTTTGAAGGGCACAGCATTGCTCTTTAGAAGCATTTTTTTATTGCAAACTAACGGACTATACGTATTTTCATTTTGCCACAACCTCCTCCCAATTATATCAAGCATAAGGCAGAAGTT
This sequence comes from Ceyx melanurus, assembly GCA_024611195.1. NCBI lineage: Eukaryota > Metazoa > Chordata > Aves > Coraciiformes > Alcedinidae > Ceyx > Ceyx melanurus. The sequence continues at coordinate 4,976 of JANHGL010022945.1, read as the reverse complement.
TTAATTTTCAAGACCTTTTAATCTTTATTTAATTATTAATTTTCTGGTATTCACTGACAGTATGTTAAGTGTCCAACATCAATCAGGACACTATCTTAACTTCCACCTCCTAGATGCTGAATTAAAAACAAGAATTAAGATTTTTCTCTGGCAATACTCCATAAGGCTATGGGAAGCAAGTTCCAAGCATAACAAAAATTATCTTTATCAAATTCCTTTCCAATATCAATATTCCCTGCAAAAAGTTTCACATAATTTAAACCATTTCACATCATTTATACCAAGATCATGAGCTCCTGTGGTGTCTAATCTTGCCTGATACTACCGTATCTACTCCACTTAGTGAGCTGTACAAAGTAAACAGCTACTTCTACACACATCTTTTAAAGCACCATGAACATTATTCTGTGCCAGCTGTAGAAATGAAACCGAAGGATAAAGGAGAAAATTGAGATCCAAGTATCTTGGGGCTGAAAGCTGGATGTGTGTCTTTGTGACTGTTATTTTTTCAATCAGAAAGATTCAGCATTTTGAGTAGGACAACTTACTGCCATACAATAACAGTCAGATTGCTTCCAGCAGTCAAAATTGCTCCAGAATCTCAGCAATACAGCAATATAATATCCCTCACTTTCTTTGTACTCTTTCCCCATCTTCCCTGATTTGTTTCCCCCTCTTAATTATCTTATATTCAAATTGAAGCAATTTGGAGCTGGGGATGTCCTTTTCTTCCAAGTTTCCTGAAGACCAAAGGCCATGACTTGGGTTTAACATCTGCATGCACACTAATTAATAAGACACTAACTCTAAGGCAAATGGATTGCTCATGAACTTCAAATATTCAGTAGGTGAGGAGGCAGGCAATACACCCTAGAGCCTGGACAACAGCAGGGTTTGGAGGAGGACTGGGAGCAGGTCTGAAGTCAACAGTGGTGGGGATGACATTGCAGGTGAAGAATTCAGAATAAAGAGCTACAACAAAAGTAAACGTGCAAAAGAATGGAGGCAGCAATATACATATTTGGAAACAAAGAGAATAGGATTTACGTCTATAACCTAGGTAAGTAAGCCCACAGTTATTGACATGAGAGATACATGAGAAAAAAAAGTTGCCAAAAAAAAAAAGTGCATACACATACCTGTAAACCATTTCATTAGGAGCCGTGTCATCAAAGGCATAATCAAAACGAAAAGTTTGGTTTTCTAGGTACCTTGTTAAATCCACCTTTTGTTTTGGTTCATGTACCATCACAACATCTTTACTAGGAATTGTTATTACATCAAGGTCTTTCATTAAAGTTTCTATAAAATAAGTGAAATAGATATTTAACTAGCAACACATACTTATTTTTTTACATTTTTTCATTGTTTACACTCATATAACATCTCCTCCAAGTAACACCACTGCAATGGTGAGCTTCCAATGCTTAGATATTAATCTGGCAAGTAAGAGATTTCATTTTGGAAGTCTAATCCATTGCTAAAAAGCAAAAAGAGGTTATACAAAGATGATTACAAAAACAAATTCATTATAGCACTATGACTGAACCTTGCTATGCTTTCTAGAATAACACTTTCCATTAATTTAAGTTCTTTTACCTCAGAGCTTCTGTACTGGTTTACAGGTTACTGCTATATCCTTGGATATTTTAGAAACTTCTCTACTGGAGAAACTGAACACAAAGTCCTATACTGCTTGGACAGTCTATGTGTAAACACAAAGCGTTTATACAAATGTGTAAACACAAAGCAATTAATACCCTTAAAATTATCTGCTTTATTTAAAAATGTTATCTTTTTTCTAAATCCTTAACTTTACAGTCAAGTGTTCGTAGCTTTCAAAAGGAAAAATTATGCTTTCACTCTACACATTTGCAATTGTCTGGTCTTCCTAGAACCTAAAGTATACATCTTTAACACAGAATTTCTCATGTAAAATCCCTTGTAAAAAATATGAATGAATAAAAGCCATCTAAGATGCAATTTCAGCAGTGAGATTCCAGGTTACAGTTACTACGTAGCACTACAATTTACTGCTAATTGCCATATGAGATGAGTCAGCAAAAAAGAGAATCCAGCGATCCACAATATGCACATAAATAAAGCTCCTTTGTGTGTAGTCAGGATCACTAATCTGCCCTACTTGAATTTCTATGCAAAATTTTATAAGGCATGCAGTTCAAGAATTTCATATGGCTTTATACAGATAGAAATATAATCAGTTAATGTACTGATCAAACAGTGCAACAGTTAGCATTCCACATACCAACAGAAATTCGCATTCAAGCCACTATACAATCAATTTTTCAACTGCACTGTAATAAAATAAAATGCAATTATTCTGTAGTAACAACAGAGAAGAAATAAGGAACAGTGATGAAAAGAGATGTATGACAGTCACTCTTTGAAGCAAAAAGTTTTTAGTTTAAGCAGTCACAAGCTGATTTTTCTTAAACAATTGTTTGGAATAAGACATTTACCTGCTCCCAGCTACTTGTTATGATCATCTGTATCCCTTACTGATAAGGGATACAAATTTTGAATATTGACTCTGAAATCCACCACACACATCTCAGTTATAAATATACATCATTGAAATGAAATCTTAAAACATCAACTTGAATACCTAATTTCTGCAGTCAAGCCACTGGTGCTAAGAACACCTAAAGATTTTGGTGATAATTCTGTGTTTGTGAGACTGTTTTATCTTTTAGTTTTATCTTTTTATCTGCATAAGGTTACACACTAGTATCTTTCATTCTTTTATACTATTAAATTTTAAAATATGGTATGAAAAATATTTTCTTATGAAGTGTGTGTTTTCAGAAGACTGTATCATATGGGTACTAGATTATCTCTATGGTTCATCCCCCACATATACCCTTAGTAACTTTTTAGTACAGTTTATTCTTAAAAATGCAAAATAACTTCAGTACAAACATCATTTTTACTTACAGCACTCATCTTCCTAATAAACATCTCTGAACTATTTGAATAGCTCTAAACCACTAATATCTAAGATACGCAACTTTCACAAAATTCTACTCTGAATCACAGCTCATGCCCCATGACAACTTTCTCTCATTTACTGTAATTTCACTTTGTCCACTTTCAGCACAGGTAGAAGGTGACATTCCTTCCAAATGCATCAGGTTTCTAAGTCATATTTTATTAAAGACAACCTCCAATTCTAAGATAAAAATTCAGCTGCTACCAGACTTGTATGCTGAACATCCTTATTAAATTGGTTGTGCAAAATGAATTCAACCACTCAATTTTTGAGATTATCCATTCCTTCCATATCAGTGAAAGAAAAAAAAAACATACACGGAATAAGAATACAGTAAAAGTAAGAAAATAAATAAATTTTGGGAAGCAGCAACATGGAGAGGAAAAAATAAGCTAAGTATTTGATGGTATCGACAAATGTCTTCCCTTCCCATACATTTTCCTTTGTATAGGTTCCAAATAATCAACAATGCATGGTTCTGTCAGTACAAAAATAATAAATGCATCCATGTTGTTTTAGAGTCAGGGTAATGCTCTTTTAGTCCTTTAGATAAACAAAATGTAACAAAGAAAAAAAAAGATACATCTATCAAAACAGAATTCAGCTTACTTAAGCACTGGATTCAGACAGACTGCAATCCAGAAGCATTTGCATTCTTAATTTCCCACTGAAAGTAAAAAGCCTCTTAGGAAGACTGGGATTTCACTTGAGGTGAAAACCTCAAGCGAGCAGTATGAAAAAAAAGTTGGGATACTAATCATTAAAAAAGTCACCAGGGTATAATTCCAGTATTTAATAGTTTATTAGAAGCATTTCATAAGCCCAGGGTATCTTGCCTACCCCTCAGCAGCAACCCCAGGGAATCCACATATCTAGTCTGTCTGTAATCCACTAGCCCTAAAAGAACACCTTGGACACATTTGGGCACCTAACATGTCCTAATACATAAGCATTTAAGCACTTGATTTGCTCCCCTCAGTTCTGATTCAAGATGACTTGAAGATATAAAAGTATGTGCACAAAAATGTGCATCGAAGTTTTCACTGGTTATCTCTCTGCTCAAGACAACACTTCAAAGGGTAGTTTAAAAGAATGGTGTACCTACCAGAATGTAAGCATACTGTATAAGTTAATGTAAGATTAATTCCTAGATCAACTAAATACACCCTAAGATGACCTTGGAAAAAAAATTTATTCCTACAGTGCATCAGGTCCCTATCCAGATTAGGATGAGACTGAATTTTCTGGGTCCATCACACAACTGTTTAGCATAACAGTTTCACCTTTGATCAGTATTTCTAAATCTCTTTAACACAAATAAATACACTATCAGAAGTAGCTTTTTGGAGAAAAAAAAAATTAAAATCAGGAAAATATGCAATGTTCATACCTTTTTTATTTAGTGGTCGCTTTCGTACACAAACACATATCCTGTGCTCATCAATCTGCCAAGGAAACAATCTTTCAGTGAATTATACCCCAACTGTAGTTATTTTCTATTCTTGAATTAATTAGCCAATCATTTAAACAAAGAGAAATTTCCAAGACAGTGAGTCATCTGAACATGTAAAAGCCCCTTGTGTCTGCACAATAGCCAACAGCTCATAAGGGAGAACCACATATTAACAAAACTCTCTACAGGTAGTGATCTAATCCTGTACAGTACCAGGTACATCTTGGAATATTGCAAGAAAATCCAACTCTACAAGTGTACATACACTCTTGGCAGATATGGCCCAAATCTCTGATTTCTACAGAGATTTGATAATCTTCATCATTTAAGGATTCTACTATGACTTGTCTGCAAACCAAAGGTTCTCATCAACTTCAAAGATTAAATACTAATCTTTATACTCAACAGGGTTTTCCAGAGAAGCTTAATGGTTTTGTGTGCTGTCCTGGTTTGGGTGAAAACCAAGCAAATTCTGTTCAGTGATTTTACTTTTCAGCTTAAGTTTCTAACTAA
>JANHGL010022944.1:0-19822 GCA_024611195.1 Ceyx melanurus | reverse complement strand
GACTTGCTGTGTTCTTTAATGTGGCTTGACATTTTACAAGAATAAAAGCAAAATGGAAAGTTGATAAATAAGTTTTTAAAAAAATTATTTTATTATTAGGTTAATGCCTTTACCAATATAATAATTTTACTTTTTTTTTTTTTTAAAGGCTGTTAAAACATCTGAGCAGAGCAGCTTGCACTATAGAAAATAATTCTGAGTAATATTTGTTTTTTGCCTTCAGGTACCATAATTTTTTCTGACAGGTCATGTGGAAAGGAGAAAGTGCACTGTGGATAGCTGAAAACAGCTTAGAATCCAAATAGCTCTGTTGCTTTTTTCTTCCACTAACAATGTGGAGGAAATTTATTTGGACTGTTTTGTTTGCATCTAGTGGAAAAAAAAAAACCCAAAACAAACCACAAAACCCAACAAAAAAATCCAAACAAAGAAACCACCACAAAACAAACTTACATGCTTGGACTAGGAGGAAGATATAAGTAGGTCTTGTATATGGTCTAGAAAAATATGTTGATTTTGGTTTCCTGCTGTCAGAAATTGTGGTATAATTAATAATATATTTGTATTCTAATTACCTAATTTCACAGGAGAGGAGGGAGAGAGTGAAAGAACTGAACCTTCACCTGCTGCACATGATGACTTATGATCTGCATTCAGAACCAAAAGACATTCCTATTTGAAGCTCTAAATTATTGGACTAAGCCTCTGGTAGCAGACATACAGTGGAAATGGCATTAAATGTGCAGGTTGACATTCAGATTTTTCTTTTTTTTTTTTTTAATGGTCAGAAATGGCTCTTTAAGCTGCATTTCTTCATTCTTCAATGCCACTTTTGATATAATTCTTCAAGAACAACACTCTAGAGGGGTTAGCAGGAGGTTGAAATGAACATTGTGCCCAGTAAACAATTTCTAGGTTTCTTATTCTAGTGCCTACTGAAAACTATCATCATTCAGAAGGACTTAGCTGCACCTTATAATTCAATAAAAATTTAGACTGAAGTTTGATGTTTCTTGACAAGAACTATTTCTGTAACTGAAATACAGCTTTTAGACATTGTCAAAGGGAATCTCTTTGGGAGGGAAGCACTGTTCCCTGGAACTAAATAGAATGCCTAATACTGCATTCAATAAAAGTTTATTTTGTTGGAATGTGCCTTAAATATTTTTTTTTAATGTTGAATACCTTACTGTCTGTTTTCCATTAGTGCAGTGGTGGAGGGGGGGGATAAAAAGGAAACAGGAAAAACCAAAGCCACAAAAGCCAAGAACCTTTTAAGCTCTGCTATATTGCATTTCAGCACTGAGTTCCAGCACTCCAGTTGTGCTGGAATGTATATGAGGAGGGGGAGGAAAAAAAAAAAAAGAGAAAAACCCAACAAAAATAATGCACACACTTGAATTTAAAGGAAGGTTTCTGTCAAACAACTTTCCAAAGGTAGGTGGGCAAATGTTTCTTCCAGATACTTGTGTTAAGTGTGTGAAGTGGTTTCTATGGTGGTGAAAATCAAGTTTGCACTCAGTTGTTGTGAGGTTACTCTCTAGAATTGGTGAAGCCTGAAGACTTCCACTGAAGGACTGTCCAGGTAAAGTAAAGCTCTGAGTGAGTGAAGTTTAGAATAGATTGCATAGGAATTGTCTGATCTAACCAAGCTGTTCAGTTCTGGAAAAGAATGTTTTCAGCTTTCCATTACCCCAGTAGAACCATCAGAGTGGTGTTCCCTAAAAAAACATCAAGTGGTACCTGGGTATTAGGAGTCATTAATATCTTTTTTTTCTCAATACTTCTACCCCCTAATTATTAGCACTTACTGCTCTGCATTAAATTATGGTGGAGAAACTTGATAATTCAGGGGTCCAGAAAGGTGAACTCAAGTATTTAGAGCTTTCTCTGAAGGAAAATTGACCAATACTGATAAATATTTAACACTCTGCTAGTGCCTCATGGTCTCAGTGCTGAGTTTTTAAAGAGCTCATCCTCTTGTTTTATTCTGCATCCTTATTTTACTACTTCAGATTGTAATTACAGCTCTGTATTTAGAGGTTGAAACAAAAAATTGCTTTGACTGATTTTATTATGATTATTATTATGTCTATTATTATTATTGTTTTCCCTTATATCTTGAATAGAGTGGGGATTGGAATTTCATTTGATTGGGGTTTTGCCCCTCATCAGAATGAAGGGGTTGGAGAGCAGGATTTAAATGGATTAGCAGGAACTGGCAATGAAGGTCAAGTGCTTTGTATCAACCAAATCAGTCCATGGCATTGAGTGGTTTCTACTTGTGAATTAACAGCTTAGTGCTAAAAAATGGAGCTGTTCTCATTAAATTTTTCATTACATAATACAAGACAATAATTATGTTTGCCTGCAATTACAGGTCTCATATCAAACTCTATGAACACGTTGGTAAATACTCAGAGGGGATCTGAGCTATGCAGCAAAGGTTTGTGCCTTAGGGAAGTGTTTTGGGGTATTTTTGTCATACATACCAAGGTGATGAACCTTGAACTTGTAGATTTACACCAGTTACTTAGTAAATGTAGTCCTGGGTGATATCAAACTGAAAAAAGGCAATTTTTTTATTCTTTGGTGTGAACTCACAGCAAATCTGTCATGCAAAGTATAATACCATCCATAGAATAAAAGTTTATTTTGCAGAATAACTTGATCATTTAAGTAATTCAGGAAGTCAGAGATCACCTGAAGGATTTAAAATCACTGTCTTCTTTCTCAGGAGAGATGCCAAAGCCTGTAATAAGTTATAGGCAAGATCAGGATGCTGTGATTCCTTTTATGTTTGATGGAACCAGATCATCCTACTAGGTATTTATTTATTTTTTTTTGTAGCCCTATGTCTTGATTTTAAATTTAACATATATTGTTGGCTGGATTTTGTTTGTTGTTGTGGATTTTTTTCCTAGTTTAAATGCTGCCTGAAAAAGGGATGAGTGAATAAATTATTTAGTATTCTAACAGGAGAGACCTGGTGGATCATTTTTTTTTCCCCTTGCCAGTGTGGAATTATTCTCTCTGCCATTTGGAAATGCTGTATCTAATAACTAAATTGCTGAGGTAATGACTTTTCCAGCTTTCCCTATTAGTTTATCAGAACATGTTGCCAGGTGCTCATTTGATAGCAGTTCTTTTTAATGACCAGCACAATAAATAACTCTCCTGCATGCAGCTGTGATCAGGGCCTCATTTATTTGAGGTGATGTATGGACACAAAAGGTAGTCCTAGGTAAAATCTTTGCCTTGCACAAGGTGGAAGGGGAACAGATTCAGGGAACTGAGACTTATCTTGGATATTCAACTTTAATATGCAGCTTTTTAGTTCAATTTAATTTAGTTTCGTTTTAGTTTTTCAATTTATTTGGTTCTTGGGCAGTGTCCATTCAGAATTTTTGCTATGAGTGCATCCCCTCAGTGACTTTAACATGCTTGATTAAGGAAAACTATTTGATTTATTGAAGTAAAAGCAAGTTTAGCTGTGGCTGCTTGGCATTGGAGAATGGAAATATCACCCATCACTGGGAATGGAGAAAAGGGAATGTGAGAAGTGATCAGGTGTATGAAGCAACCACCAGAAAGAAGTGACATGGTGTCCACCATCAGTGGACACTTAAATTAAAATTAAATTAAGCACTCTGAGTGCTTTGATTTTGTCCAAGAGCCTGGACTGAAGCAGTTCCTCAGTAATCAGGTTAGGAAATAATTGAGAATTGGGTATCAACTGCATTTTTTGCATTTACTCATCTAAATGCTTTTTTTAGGTAGGTATATATAGAGCTATATGCCATAGTATGCAAAAATAAACACCTTTCAGTTGAAGTCCTTCCTAACTTTGCTTTTTCATGATACAGTAGAATGCATTTAGTGATTAAAATAAATTCTTCCTACCTGATGTCAACTTTGCAAGAAGAAATGTGATTGCAGTGTGAGCTGTAGAAGGAGGATAAACTCTCCTGTGAGCTTGCAAGGGAGAAAGATGAGTCATTAAGACACAAGCTGTTCTGTCTTTTAGGACATAATTCTGTTATCAATTCACTGCACACCGTTCACGTTGGAAAACAAACAGAGTGTCCCCAGAAGAAGTTTTCTTTTATGTGAAAGCTCCTCACACAGATGGTGTTTGACAGGCTTATTTGACAAGACAGGCATCCTAATGGGCTGACAGCTCTGAAATTCCAGTTGTTGGGGGGGGGGAAAAAAAAGAGAGCAGTGTGGCAGACAGGGTGTGATGTTGCTCCAGGCATTCTCTTTGTAGATGATAAATGTTCCTGCACAGCTGTTTGCCCCATGCAGCTGCACAGCTGTGCTGGGCTGGGAGAGGAGTGTCCTGCCCTGCTCTTTCAGAAGCTTGTGCTGCAGAACTTCATCATTTTCCAGTGAAGCCAGCAGAGGGTACTCTTAAGCTTCCAAGAAGAGCTGCTTGTTAGATTTTTGCTTCAGGAGGCCACTGTCTCAACCACAGGGGGTATAATGACAGGAGAGGCCCAAAATGTGATTTATTTATTTTTTTTTTTACTTATCTGGGCCTGGTTGCACTTGAATAAAACTGATGAATAGGTCATATAGTTATTTGAATGAATCTTCTCCACTCTGTTCTTTCCAAAAGCACAAACTGAGTGGAAGGGCAATGGTTTGAAAGTAGCAAGGAGTGGCTGGAGATGAGAACTAAGAAGCTCTTTCCCAGCAGAGGGGTGGGCACTGGCACAGGGTGCCCAGGGAGGTGGTGGCAGCTCCATCCCTGCAGACATTCCAGGGGGGGCTGGAGGAGGCTCTGAGCACCCTGCTCTAGCTGAGAGCTCCCTGCTCTCAGCAGGGGTTGGGCTGAATTGGATCCCTCATCTAACAGAGGAAAAGAGTGTTATCTTTTCTTTGAAAAATAGTACTTCAAGAAGAAAACTAATCTTTCTTCCCTAACTTACATGTCTTGTGTGATGTGGTAGTCAAAGTCCAAGGCAGAAATGCACAGTTCACTATATTTGACAGCATGATGTAAACCTCATCATAAGTAGGGCCTTTATTTTTAAAGGTTTATAATCTTTCCTGTAAAAGCCATAAATATAGATGTCATTACTCATCTGTGCTAATACAGTTTATTTAAACCACAAGTGTTGCTCCCTCTGCCAGTCAGCTCTGTCATCAGTTGTTCCTATTGCCTACAGCAGTGTGTTTTCTGCAGCAGAGGTAGCCAGAAACACCTGGAACCTCTTCAGGATTCTTGCTGGCACATCTGGAGCTCCCAGGATTAGTGGAACCACTTTTATGAGCAATTTGCAACCTGGCACCACCTGAGCTGGATGAGTTTTGATGGAAGATGATGGCTCCTTAGGCACAGTACAGTGGTGTTTTCTACAGGACCCTTGATTTCACACTAAAGTCGATTAAATTCTCCTCCTTTCTTCCCAAAACATTGTGGAAACTTAGCATTTAGTTATTAGTAAGGAGATAATTTTGTACTGGGATACATATAGACCAGACAGGGAGCATTCTTATTTCCTGAAGAAAGGTGAGGGATCTTCTTCTCCTTAGAGCTCTTATTTTCCCATCATCATCAATTTAAATATACTATTTTATTTTTAACTCTTCTTTGAAGACCATTCAGTATGATAGAAAGGCCAAATATTAGAAATACCATTTCGGTTTGACATAATTAATACACATAGCTTTGAATGTAAAATCCTTGTTTGTATTTTATTTATGTACATGTATTTTTTTTTATTTTACCTGCTTTGAGCACTCTCCAGAATAAGGCAAATCCATGCAAATATCCACATATATTTCCTTATTCAGGAAAGTGTGTAATGCCTAAGTAGAAAGTATTAAAAGCCAAATTATATATATAATATTATATATATTATATATAATTATAAATAATATTAGTATTAATATATATTTATTATATATTATTTTATATTTATATATATAAAATAGCCTTCTTCCTATAAAATTAGTGGGATTTAAGCAGAGTTTTAACCAATTTGATGAACCAGGTAGGTCAGCATGGATTTGTGCTTGATGCTCTTCAAACAATAACATATATATTTCATTTTAAGGTTAATGTCACTGTCTTCGGTGTGACTAATTTCATACATTTCAGGGGCTGTATTTTCTGTCTCCCACTGAGCTCCTTCCAGTGCATTAAGCTGAAGCTTGAGGGGGGGAAAAAAAAAGAGTCTGGCACACAGCTTTTGAAAAGATGCTGACCCCTGTTCTACATCTCACACTTCCCCAGCAAACATCCATGGCTGTTGAATGGAGCTAGATCAGAGCATGTGTTCCAAATCCTCTGAACTTCTGTGGCTGTTAACAGCAAGTGACTAAATTGCCAGTTTTCATAGTACTCTATAAACAAGAATAAGTAGTATTTCTGAAGAGCTATCTGCTATTATTCTGAAAATAGGATGATATTTACCATCACCAGTGGTATGGACATTCCCCATTGGCTTGTGTTCTCTGCTGCTATTTGGGCTTCCCACAATATGAAGTAAGAACACAGTGTTTACATGACTTAGAAGCAACTGGAAAGAAGCAACTTTATGAGTTAATGTTCTTTGAATAGCAGTTGAAGAAACTGCTAGGGGAAATTTGTTTATTTTTGAACATAAAAATGGTTCCAGGAAATACTCGTGCTGTGACAAAATGTCACTATTCTCAGGAGCAGAGAGGGGTTTTATTTTTCAGAGCATCCTCACGGTTTTCTGACTTGCTCTGGAGATCCTGACTGACCCATGGCAGCCTGGGCTTTGGATGAACACAGAGGTATTTGGTCCAGACTGATTCCTGTAGTAAACACAGGAATCAAAGCCATTTTGTGCTTTCTAGTGCTTCTGTGAAATTCCTGTCACCAAGGATGTGGGAGAAGCACTCCAATGCCCCAGTGAAATAACTGCAGGCTTTGGATTGTGGAGCAGATCTATCAGTTCAAACAAAACTGAGAAGTCACGGAGATTTTTGCGAGGACAGGCAGCTGCATTTTTGGCAAGAATTCAAGAAAAATACAGGCATGGAGGAAAAAGTTGCTTTTGATTACCCAAGTTCTGGTAGCGTGGTCATAAATGTAATTTACACAGCCTCTTGTTCAGGGAATCAGCACTTGGGTGCATTCCCACAGCAATAATGAGGTAGATGTAACAGAGAAAGTGACAAAAAGCAACATGGTAAATACATACTGTTCCTTCTCTTTTTTTTTCAGCTGGAAACTTCTATTACAAACAGTTGTAATAAAAAGAATATAATAAAAAAAGCTTGTTAGGGGGTGGCATTAACAGCAGGACAAAATGTTCTACTTTGCAAAACCAGCATTTCTTTTGAGGACGTGTCAAGAAATACTAAACCTCATGAAACTTCTTAAACCTCTCCATCTTTCAGAGCAAGTGATGTGTCTCCTGGTGACAAATGATAAATGATTTTGTAGAATTCATGTTTCTGCTTGCAGGAATCACAAGGTATTTTCCAGGATAAAAGCTCTTAGATACAACGATTCCTGTTTAAAGCAGAAACTGATTTCCAGAGTCTCTACTATAGTGGAAATCACTAAAACTGGACAAAAGGAATTTTTATTCTTTTCCAGCTGCAAATGCAGCTGAAGTTCTTTTACTTGGATGACCTTCTCCAGCATGAAAGTTCTGTGCAAGCATTTAGCTGGTTGGTGGAGTTGTGCATGCAGGTCTGTAGGAGGGCAGTTAATGGTTTTTCCAACACCAAGTGGATTTTGGAGATGACCTGATAATGATCCTCAGCACTGCTTAATTAGTTTTTTTTTTTCTGGCTAACTCCTTGGCTTTCTCCACCCCTCCTTTCCCCACCTGCCACATTCCTCCCCACTCCCTCCTTGCTTTCATCTGCAGCCTCTCCTTCCTCAGACCACAGCTGTCCAAAGGCCTTTGCTCACTGCTTACATTTGCTTTTTTGCTCTCAGTCTTGGTTTACCTCACTTTGTTGGCATCTAAAGAGACGTACTGGCTGCTTTTCCTCACCAGTAAAATCCCAGATGATCCCCAGGGATTCAGTAGTGCAGAAAGGATGGGACTAGTCAGCACATAACCAGGCTGAACTGTGCAGCCAACCCCGTTGTTTTGGGGTATCACTGCAAGTAAGGTGTGATCACTGGGAGATTTGCCCACAGTTTTGAACTGGACCATGATTGAGATCTTAGAACACTGAAAAAGAATGGGAAAAAAAACCAAATAACTTGTCTGCCAAAGCTTTAAGGAGGTCTGCTGCAAGGAAAATACCCCAGTCATTGAAGACTCCTATGTACTGGAGTAAATGAGCTTTCAGAAAGGAACAAAGGCTCAAGAAGAAAGAAGGTGAATAGATTTTATCTCAATACTCAGGATATTAGAGAGTAGAATAAGAGAGAAAGCTTAATTTAGAAGTGCAAGAATCAGGGTTAAGTAAAGGAGTATGCATCAGCTGTTGAATAGCAAATGGTTTTCTTGCCCACATGTAAAAAAAAAAAAAGCAAAGTATCTTTATAAACCAAACCCTCACATGGGAATTTCTTGCAAATAAGGACAGAGTGCCAGTGGCAGCAGGAATTTGGGTGATGTTGGTAACTGCATCTCTAGGTGCTGAATGCCTCTGGTCTCCCCCCAAAGCACCAGGCTGGGATGGCTGAGGATCCCTTGGTGTGGTGCCAGCCCAGGTTAGGTGCTTCACAGAGATATTAGGAGTTGTTTATTATGACTGTATCCCTTCTCTGAACACGACTGGCAGCAAGTTTTTATGCCTTAACCAGAGCCTGGTAAATTGCAAATAAAAATATTTATGGAGCCGTTGTCCAAGTAAAACACAGATATTTTTGAGCCCATAGCCTGTTTCCCATCAGTAAATAGAATGCTGTTATCTTCATGATCATTTCTTGGTTTAGATGTGGTTTAGCTGAGGAAACTGAGTAGCATTCAGAAAAAAAAATAAATAAAATCAGTCCCTCCTGAAATTTGTAGTCTTTTGTCTTACAGGGAAGCTTAATTTGGCTTGAATTAGCAGAAATGTCACTGTAATGTGTAGGCAATGATGGAAATCGAGGCTGGCTGTGGAGTACATCAGTTTGAATGCAGGTGATGAAAACCTAAGGGTCCAAATGAGACTTGGATGCAAAAAAACCCACTAAGACTTCACAATCAGCATGTATTTATCAAGGTAGATCTGCATTGCAGTTTCACCACGGAAAGGAGCAGAAAAATGTGTCCTTTTTTTAATTGGAAAGAGTTCTTCTGGCAGGCTGAACACCTTTCAGTTAACAGACATATTAATTATCAACTCTATCACGTTGGTTAAGAATTGATGCCTGCAGAAGTGTTATGAGAAAGAGCAATGATAAAGAAATCCCATCAGTTGTATAGTAGTTTTAGTGCTATGCTATGTTCCTAATAAATAACTTGCATTTTTTTCTAGGATAAGGCTTCTCATGAAAGGAATATACTTACAAGATAAGATTCTATTGTTATGCTGGTGGAGTATGTCTACCAACTCAGTAAAATGATATTTCTCTACCTAATTTCCCATTATTATTAATGAAATAACTTGCTATTCAATTATAAGCGGTAATAATTGTCTGTGGAAGTCTGCTTTCTGTACCAATTTTATAGTTTCTGCAAAAGCAATAAAAAAATGTAATTACAGGGGACAGTTTATGGTAAGTCATCAGATGCCTTAGGTACTAATCAGGATGAGACTTGGAAGTTGCAATTAAATTATTTGGTATTTGTGAGAACACCTGCTTAGTATCTTCTATGTCTCCAGCTTTGTGTATATGAAAATAGTGGTGTCCAGCAGGTGTAGATTTTAGGGCTACTTTGGATTTCTCTGCTCCTTTATCAAGCCTCTCCAAAAAAAACCACCTTTTCAAGAGCCAGTGTCATATATAGTTTGTAATATTTTGAGTGTGCTGTGTGGTAAGGTGTGTGGATGGAACTAGTCTGACTGCCAGAGATGCTGGGGATAAAGTGCTCAGGTTCTGGATCACCTCTCATGTTCAGCACTGACCCACTCACTGAATTTTAGCTTCTAGTTGGGTGATGGCAACAGAAATCATGATTTTCCCCACTGTGGAAATCAATCCTTGATTCATGGCATCTTAAACCTTTCCTCATGAGGCCCCTGATGCTAAATGTCAGTCAACCCCCATAAATGGCCTCTACCCACTGCCCACGTGAGCATCTTCAGTCAGAAATAGATGGCTGTATCACAGAGCTGGTTTAGAGGCTAGGGTTAAGAATGGTTTTAAGTCATAAAAGCCACCTGTGAGCTGCTAGAGGCACTTTGCTTGTG
This sequence comes from Ceyx melanurus, assembly GCA_024611195.1. Lineage (NCBI taxonomy): Eukaryota > Metazoa > Chordata > Aves > Coraciiformes > Alcedinidae > Ceyx > Ceyx melanurus. The sequence continues at coordinate 9,535 of JANHGL010022944.1, read as the reverse complement.
CTCAATCAGAAGAGAAAATGACTTTTTCTTGGGACTTAAAACTAGGGAAAACTATAGCATGAGGTGCCCGCTCAGTGAGACAAGAACTTGGTGAAATACAGGAGAAAATTCTTATTTCTCTTAGACTTCAGAGTGATTAAACTATAGTGGTAAAAGGCTGTTTGTGTTCATGTCACCCAGTACTTGATTAGCATTCATTCAAAAGAAACAGAAATCATCCAGAAGACAATTAGATTATTGCAGAATCTAGCAATTTATCAAATTTAACTCACAAAAATAACTGAAACCACCTGTTTTCATTTCCTCCATGAAAAGGAGAGTACCACAGTGTATGAAGCACAGAGCAGTGAATGCAGCAAGTCCTGAGGACCAAACACAGCTGCTCAGAACTTGTTTTGCAGGGCAATGGTGTCTCCTCTTTGTAGTCACTGTTGGTTGTATAGCTCATCCTTCTAGAGGGTAAACCTTACCTACTACAAACCTGGCCTGAGAAGATCTGCACTGTAGAATTTAATAAGTTTTGGGGTTCTTTCCAGGCTTTTATTAATTGTGTTGTGTTTAGTTTGTAATCTAATGATGAAAACTGACCTGAGGTCTCACTGAAGAGCACAAAATACAGTTTATTCTCCCTCTGGCTGGGGAGGTAATGAAAGCTACCAGTACAAAAACTTCCCCATCTTGTGATCTCCTGCTTAGCTACAAATTTAGCACTGCTGTTTGATGGTCCTTTACCCTGTGAGTGCCTCATCAGTTCATGTTGACTTCATCTGTGTACTTGCAGAGTAATTTATACCTCTGGCCAGCAGATGATGCATTCGTCCTGTGTGGTCTCTGTTGCTGACCCATCCTGAGGTGCTTTGGAACTTCACTGCTCGCATGCTTTACAACACTATAAAGAACATTTTCAGGCATTGAATCCATAATTCTTATTATCACTGCTGCCTTTAGCAAGCCAATTCTGACATTTGTTTTCAGAAATGCTAAATTCTGTTGTTTACCATCATTTACAGCCTTTGCCTTACAGAAAAAGGTGTCTTCACTAGTGTGCTCCTAAAGCTGCAACTAACTGTTGCCTTAATATTTGAAGCCACTATGTCTCCAAATATCCCAGCCTCATTACTTAGATCCTTTATCATTTGTTATTCTAATTAATGAAATGAAATAAGTAAAAGAAAAACAGAAAGAAACTGTCACTGTAATTGTCCAGATCCTCGGCTGACAAAACTTCAGCAAAGTTGCATCAGTTTATGGGCTGAGGTATTCAGATCCTGAAGAAATTACCTCTTGAGAAGTTTATATTCTATATACATTATATATATACAATAGCTGCTAATTGATTGTCTAAAAAGTACTTCTAGCAACTCAGATGAAATTAAGTGTATTATACACTTGCACTTCTTGATCCTCCCTTCAGATGCAATTATGATGTCCTGATTGACATTTATGTTGTCAACACTCGATCTGCAGAACACAGTTTAAAAAAACATTTAACGTAACAAAATCTGGTTTCAATATGTGCTCAAAATCCAGTTATCCACCCTGCTTCCTTACTGTAGCACTGACTTACTCCTGTAACATGAAGGTGACTGCTGGTAACCAACTCGGTGATGCAGGGTGTGTTTGTTTGGTGTCTCTTCCTAACTCTCTCCAGCTTTCCCTGAGGGGACAGAGCAGTTCAGGAACAATAGTGAAATGACATATGCTTGAACTAGGAGCACATGGCATCTGTAAAACTTCCATCCTTAATGGCTTGGCGGTGGATCATTTGGGAATTAGGGATGAAAGCAACAGATGTTATGCATTCAAGCACCTGGATAAAGAAATGAAAACCTGAAAACTACATATATTCTTTTGACAAAGCAAAACGGTGAAACTTGCATTTGTCTGTGATGTCCCAACCTATTCAGATAAGGTGCTGTTTGTTTTTAAATGGAAATATGGCTTGGCATAACATGACGAAACTGTAAAGGCCCTTGTGGCCATGTTACATCTGGGTCAGATGTATTTGATGTTCTTACTTTGATCTCCTGTGTAATCAGTGTGTTTTCAGCTTAGATCTTGTATCCACGTCTCTTGTAAACAGGAACAATTCCCAGACCTTTTGATCTGTAAAATGACTCATTCTTCCACTACTCTACTCCTGGACAGCAGGGAGAAGTGATTCCTGTTCCTAGGGATTTCTTTGGCATGCTGCTTCAAGACATATAAAGCTCTCTCCTAAAAAAAAAATAAAAATAAAGAGGCTAAACAAGGTCTCTACCAGAACACCTGAAGCTTTTCCTTTCGTATTCTTCCTTGGGACTTTAAAAACTTTCATGAAATTCCCTAAGGTGACTGGATTCATTGACCTCATTGTCTGGGTTTTGTTGGATAGAAGTAACTGGGATTGTAAAGTAAGGAAGGGAAATAATATATATTATAGGTATAAAGACTGCTGAATTGTAAAGGAAATGAAACTGTGGACAAGGACCAGGAAAGTGCAAGATTAAGTTGGACAGAAGGAGAACAGAGATGGCAGAACCAACAGGGACTTGGTGATAGATGGAGCTTTGTGCTGGCTAAGTGAGGACATGAGGACAAGGGACAGAGGTGCCTGGGGCAAGGATATTGTGAATAGCTGAGGAGTTTGAATGAGAAATGAGAAATTCCCAGGATGAAGACCTGTGGATAGGGAAAAGTGATGGGAAGTGGGTGAGAGGGGAGCCAGGCTGCATGGCTGGTCCAGGGCAAGAGGAGTTGGCCTAGCTCAGGTGGCAAAATAGGAGCAAACCTTGGAAAAGACCAGACTGAGACCAGCTCTGAGGGAGAGGGAGCCCCGACAAGAAGGGGTGAGAAGTGGTGACCACTAAAAACATCTTCCCACACTCCTGATCTTCACCATTCATCCACATTTAACACTTTTTTCTTGTGGTACAAACTGGCTAAATGTGCTGTTCCTTTCAGAGCTGGTGAAAATATCTTACTCCCTTCTATGAATTTAAGGGGTTATGTTTTGTACTAAAAATACCCCAACCACTTTATCCTTATTAAAAGTGTGAGGTTTCATTTCAGTTCAAAAAGAGATTTTTATTCTTTAAAAGCTTACTGCCATTTTGGAAAAACATTTTTTTCCCCCACCTGTCTCTATTTCATTCAGCCTGCAAATGCTAAATAAGATATGAATCTTGCTAAAAATAGGATGAGGACATGTTAGGAGAGACAATGCCAATGCATTTACAGAAGTCTGAAGTACAATAATCATTTTTTTGCTGGTGTATTTTGGCTTTCCAAATCGCCCTTAACAGTACTCTTTTAAAACATGCTTTTCCATTCCTAGACAGAAACATTTTCACCTAATATACAGAGACATCACCCACAATTTCTATTTCTGTCTGCCTCCTCTATTGTGCTGCTTCTGTGTGATATACTCAGAATGTGGTTAGTAGCTGTGAGCTATTTTTGGTATGTAATACTATAGATGTGAGCAGTGGATCAGATGTTAGGGATGGAGGAGGATTCCACGGAAGGTATCTCATTAGGTGCTATTAAAAGTATATAACTCAGAAATAATGTGACATGCAGCAGTCTCCCAGGACAGCAAGGCACAAAACTTTGTTTGCATGTAATCAAACACAAGCAGAAAACGATGGCACATTTTTCTAATGGAAGGGTGCCATCCACTTTCTAAACTGCTGATTTTGACACTAAGTCACTACCCAGGCACAGGTCTCATTATTTGCTTTGATTTCCCAGTTAAATTTCTTTCTGTTTCTTGTCTTTTCTCAACTAGAGAGAAATAAGGTGTCTGTACGTGTCCTTATCTCTTTTTTTAATGTGTTTTTTTACCTGAAAAGCATTTATTGAGGGCCGTGCCAGAATTCTTGTTGTGTTGTGTCATTCTGTGATGTTCCAGCAGCTGCATATCTGGGACCTGTGGTGTCCAGAGGGTCACAGAAATCCATACTGATGAGTTTCCCTGGCTTTCACATCATGCACAAACACATGCTTGGAATACCCAACGTGGGCTGTGCCAGGGGCACCCTCATTGCCCTTTCCCTTACTAAAGGTGCCACTGGCTCATCAGGTCATTTTTAGCTTTTGGCTAGAAAACTGCTGGGGTTTACAGAGAGGTGGTGGGAGTTCCCCTGGTGTTTTCCATTACAGAAACCTCCATCCTGTTATTGGGGTGCTTTTCCTCCCCCAAAAAGTGAAAGAGGTCAGAGAATGAGATGTTGATTTGTTCTGAACTCGTGAACTGCAAAGGCCTAAATAAAAAGTTATTGAGTAGGGTGCTAGTCCAACAGAAGGTGAAGGAATATGTATGTATACCTAAGAAATATATATGTATACCTAAGAAATATATATGTATACCTAAGAAATATATATGTATACCTAAGTATACCCATGTGTCTAAACGTATTAAACACTCTGTGAGTGATCCTTCAGGTCTAAACCATTCAGAACTGAAAATTCCTTGCCTATTTTTACCTATTTCTATACAACATAGAGGTATATATTGTTGATTTGGGTTCCATGCAAGGAATCTTTTAAAAATGCTGGTGAGGTCTCCCCACTGTCAGGCAGCCACCAGAGGGGACTGCAGCTCTGTGCCAAAGAAGGGGGTTTTTGAGAGTGGCCTTTCTGTTGCTAATACCTATTTGTGTAATGTTTTGTTGCCAGGTCTGGGCTGTGTCTTTGTGCTAAGTCCCAGGCAGGAGGCAGGTTGTACTGGGAGCTTTCCCTTTCACCCAGTTGGAAGCTGGAGGGTGAGGGTGTTTCTGGCAGCAGGTCCGTGGATGAAAGGCTGGACAAGGTGGGAACTGGCCTAGGCTGTGGGAGGGAAAGAGTGGCCCCAAAACTCACACAGGCCCCCCTGAATGTTTTATTCTAGAGATTTACAAGTGCTTGAGTGATATTTGTTGTTAGACTGCTGGGTTTGCGGGGGAATTGGCAAGAAAATGAAACCTGGTCAGGAAAAGTTTTGATCCATATGCATCCTTGACCCCCTTTTCCATAACACCAAGATAAAAGCATTTGCACCCTTGGCCACACAAGACACCCATTCAGTGATACTTCTTTAAGTGATAAAGAAATGATTGTTTAGGTCTTTATGGAAAGAAGAAAACTTAAAATCTATGTGCATTATCTAGATGTGTTTAGGGTCTCAATCCTTCTCACAGTTGTGATATTTATCCAGGAAGAGTCAGTGGATAAGAAGCCTGGACAATAAGCATCCTAACAGAGTTGAGACACCTGGTTCATATCCACTTGTTGTTTCCATTTTCTCTAAGTTTATTACAGAGACATGTGACAGCTTACAAGAATAAATCCACATTGATGAAATACCTTTGCTTCTCCTGAGGCAAAGAGAAGGCCTCTGAGCTCAAAGGTACAGTAGTAACAATAATAATACATTTTCCATCTCTTTTCAGGGTAAATACTTCCATTTTCTCCTCTTGAGGCATTCCCTGTTACAGCTGAGTACTATGCCAAGGCTCTGGCACATGGTCCAAAAATGTCAGAAGCCTTCTCACCTTCCTCATTCCTCCTGGATTGCTTTATTGCACTTCCATGGTATATCATTCCCTTAAAGCTACCCAAAGCTCTCAGATGACTTGAAAACTTTTGGAAGTAGTCCAGTTTGGAGGTCAATCGAGTCAATTAGGAAGGTTTCACCAACTGAAATGAATTTGGACAAAACTTCCATCTGCTCTAAAAATTGCAAGCTTTGTCTTATGTTTTTCAAGCATTTGTGAGATGGAGAAGCATGCTGATTTTATCTTGGAAAAAGCTTCCAGCTGTGTGAACCCTCACATATCTGAGTGTCTTTAATTTATGCAACTGCCTGAGCATGTGGCACTCAACTCCCAAAGGCTCAGCTGAACAGCAAAGCCAAGAGCTAGGCTCCTAGAACACCTTCCATGCTCTCAGAGCATACTGGAGATTTGCTTCTTTGTGAAAATCAACCTGAATACTTCTTCATCTGAGCTCTGGGTGAGTGGCCCATGTGATGGAAGAAGTGTCTGACCTTTCAGGATCTGTCAAAGGGTCTGGTGTGGGATGTACAGTGGTACTGGTCAGGAGCTGGCTGAGCTGGTGTGTAGGAGACTCTCATCTTGGTGAAAAGGACCCATAGGTGGATACTAATTCTCTCTGGTTAATAAGTAATTTATCTCTACTCTGAGATATATTTAGAGAACTCAAAGCACCAGAGAAATCTGCAAGATTATTTAGTACCTTCTCAGAAATGAGATAAGAAATCAGCTGGATATCCCTAAAAAAGAAAAATAAAATAAGACAGGCACTTGCAGGTGAAAAGTGCAGAGCAATTATAGACAGCAGCAAGTCCAGGAAGAGGAAAGTGAGGACAACCTAGACACAGGTCTTTTAAAAGCAACAGGAGGGGAAACCCCCTGAGCTCCAATTCATAAGGAAATGTCAGGAGGCAGCAAGCCCAGTGCTCCAGCTGCAGTGAGAAACGGGGCTCTGGGGCTTTGTGTGGTTACCAAGGGAGTCTGAGAGGTGGCTTGAGTTTTTGAACATTGATGGTGATTGAGGTGAATCACTCAGGCAGAAGAGGGAAAACTCTACAGTCTTGCAGACCCCATCCTGGCCTCTTGATTTCAGCTGGGAATCTGCTGCTCCTTGCACTTCCAGGGAGTCCTAGGTATTGTCATTTTCTCTGACAGTGCCTGAGTGGCATCATCAGGTGTAGTAAATGGCTTTAATCTCACACCAACCACACTACAAAACAGCTTCAGAGTAACCAGGATATGGTAAAAAAGTTTCATCCCCTGGCTTTGAACAGGTGATTATGTGCTTTATGGCCTGTGCTGTGCACACCAGACCCCATCCTACTCATATCCACACTAAGCAACATACACCGTTTCCCTTTCTTCACTTATTTATCTTAGTGAGTTTTTATTGGAGTGTTTTCTCTGCTGCTTGGTTACGGGTTTGTGTTGGACTGTGAATAATTGCTTTGGTTGGTTTCTTGCTTGTTTGGCCTAACTGAGTTCCCTGATTCAAAATACAATTTGAAAAAATATCCAAATGGATATAAGAAAGAGCCAAAGTGACTGCAGAGCAGGTTGTTTTTAATGTCCTCATTTTCACTTGCTATTTGACTTTGGTCTGCCATGAAGGCCCAGCTGTCAGTGTTTGTATCTGCACACACACACGTACACACAGACACAATCAACTCTTTGATATCCAAGCTTTACCAGTAAATGGACAGTAAAGCTGAGTGCCTGCTGCTCTCCTGTTCATTCAGTGTTTTGATTTGATCCTCCATGCTTTTGAATGCCAAGGTGCTTCATGACCTCGGATGTCACACAGCATCCCTCTCCCATTTGATGTTTAAGTACCAAGCTGCCAGAGCATCTCTGTGGGGAGTTCAGGCTCTCTGGAAAACATGCTTTTCATTGAAAAATTCCTTATTAAGTATGCTCCAGTAAATGTTCCATTTAGTTTAGACAAGGTGGGAGCAGCTCTGCTCCCAGGACAGGCTCAGGGAGCTGGGATTGTTCAGCCTGGAGAAAAGAAGGCTCTGGGGAGAATTAACAGCAGCATCCCAAGGGGGTTTGTAAGAAAGCAGGAGAGGGACTCTTCACAAGGGCAGGTAGACAAGGGGCAACAGGTTTAAACTACAGAAGGGTGGATTCAGATTAGACATTAGGAAGAGGTTCTTTACTATGTGGAACAATGGAAAAGGGAGGTGGTGAAAGCCCCATCACTGGAGACAATTAAGGTCAGGCTTGATGAGTCTCTGAGCAACCTGATCTAGTTGAGGGTGTCATTTGTGAGGGACATTGGATTAGGTGACATTTAGAGGTCCCTTCCAACACAAGCCATTCTATGACTCTATATTCCTAAGGAGGATCAAATCCAACACGTTTTTTTCCCCCTTTAATTATAAATGTCAATTTATGAGCAATGTTGTAGCCAGATCATGTCACTGTGGAAAGACAAGGGCCTCTGCGAGTTACCTGCAATGAGTTGTGCAGACGTGTAAACAAAGCCCAAAATGCTAATTTTCTAGGTACATTGCAAAGCCCATTTTTTAATAACTGATCATCACAAAGGGCTGGGGAGTGAGAGATAAACAGGATCTAGAATTAGTTGAGGACAGAAATGCCAGGCACACTCTCATAGTAGTAAAATGTGTGTATGGGATAACATGCTTTCAATCTGCATATCTGGCACTGTTTATTTTTTGAGCTCCCTAAAGCATCAAGGACAGACATATCCTACCATCCCAATCTCACAAACTTGGCTCCTGCCTTGAACTGGCATGCTGTAAAACATGTATTTTTCAATCCTAGCAGCAGCCTCCCTTCTGCTCTGTAAGTGCAATGCCAGCTGCCACTGGTCAGTGATCTTGCACACTTGCAGAGCAGTCAGTGGGTGGGAGGGAGGCCACACTGCTGAGCAGCAGCTGGGATGAGCATGTACCCAGCCTGGAGCCAGGATAACATTGCTGTGAATTTTTTCAAGTGTGGTGGTGGATCTTGGATGGGATCTTGGATGTGAACCTGCTGTTGACAGTGGAGGTTGTGAATGGGAATCTGAGGCCTCTGATCTCGTGCTCTTGCCTGGTCTTTTGGGAGCAGGAGATCACTGGTAGCTAAAAACATGTGTGTAATGAAGGCAAAGTGATTAGAAAACGTGGAGGAAACATATTCGTTATAGGAACAAAGCTTGTGTTATGGAAGTTGCTCAAAAAGTTGATTCTTGAAATAGAAAATGTCGAATTTCAAATGTATTTCATCCTAGATTAGACCCGTGTACATCTGGATTCAGTTGTCTAAATGTAGGTCTTTTGTTAATTTAAATGGTTGTGAGACATTCCACTTGCTGACCCCAAAAAAGAGAAATATTTTCCAATGTCAGTGTTGTATGCTAGAAGATACCCCAAATGTTTTAGAGCACCTAAAAACTCTAAAGCAGCACTGACACCTACAAGTATTCCTGGAATACTTTACACACTCTTGACACCAAAATTTAGCTGTTTTAATCCAGTACCCAATCCCACTCCTAAAATTCATAGAATCCCTTGGCCTTTCACTACAGGCTTTTGCAAACAGCCCCTCTGCAGGCTTTTATAAGCTCCCTAAAATTCAGTGAGCTCAATTCTAAGCCACAAAACTTCAGCATTGCAAATGTCCATCGTTGCCCTAATAACTAGTACAGGAGTACCAGGCTTAGACTAAGATGAAAGCAGATTTAATTACTGCTCTGAAAATACGAAGGACTTAGGGTTTTTTTTGCTTCCTTGAATGGCTCAGGGATGAAAGAGCCTCACAACTCTTGAAATTTGGAAAGTAAAAAATATTGCTCTGCGAATAATGATGAACAGAACAACACTCAGTATTCTCACCCATAAGAAGCTGTCATCAGTTGCTGAATCCAATCTGGAAGCTGGAGATAATAGTGTGGTCCTTTCTGGAACCTGTTTTATTTATGTAACACAACATTTCATCCAGCCATGCTGCAAGGTCTCCTTGGAGCCTCAAGTTTGTTCTGAAATATGGCAATTTTTATATATAAAATATAT
>JANHGL010022943.1:0-34503 GCA_024611195.1 Ceyx melanurus | reverse complement strand
GTTTGCCGTGCTGCCCTGGGACGCAGCTCGGCCCACCCTCCCCAGAGCTGCTTTTCCCGGGCGTGCCCGGACCACTCCCACCCCTCGCCGCCGGCTGTTCCGGGCACGGACGGAGCGGAGCGGTGCTCGGCGGCGGGGTACGGTGCGGCTGGAAGCAGCAGTCGGTCTGGAACGCTGAGGAGCGGCTCTCGGCTTTGGGAACGGGTATTTTTTTTTTTTTTTGGCTATGAACGTGTGTCTTTACCGCAGATGATTTCTTCTACATGGTCCTTTCTGTTTTGTTTCATCACAGGGATGCTTAACGATTAGAAAGAAGGGCTGTGGAAATGACCTTATGATTTAAAGGGCCATGTTTTCCGGTTGGGGATTGCACATTTTGTTAAAAAGGGCCTCTTTTCAGCAGAAAAAAACTTGCTTGTAAAGGCTGGTTTGGGGAAAGATCTTGCTGCCGAGGCTGTCCTGAGAGAACCCTGCTCGAAAGAGCTGACAGCAGCAGGCACGGCTCAGGCAGTGGTGGTCCTGAAGTGGCAGCATTAGAGATGTGCCCTCATCTCAGTGAAGCTGGATACCTGGAGTATGACCTGGTTCTTTGGCTTTCAGGTGCTGTGACTCAAAAGTTTCAGGAAAGATGGCTGTGTAAGGGAAGAGGGTACCATACTGCATCAGAATAAAACCATTTCACGGCAATTTACAGCTCATTTCGTTCCTTTTCTAAAGGCTATTTTGTAGACTTTATCAGCAAATAACCTGTTTAATTATATCAACTAGATTATTCTGGTGACTGAATAGTCTAATAAAATATCATGGTGAACAGAAGTGCCAGAAAGCTAGCTAGGGTGAACTAATGCATGCCTCATAGCTGTTTTGCTTTCTGTTTGCCTTTTTTGTTTGCCTTTTTATTTTATTTTATTTTCACCATTAACCTTCTTTGAAAGGGAGTGGCTTGGCCTCAGGTTCCTTCAACATTCATTTCCTCTCTGTGTTGCAGAGATTGAGGCTGGAAGGCACACTATGGGGTTCAAGTTTTGTTTTTAGGAGAGGCTGGTGCTGGCTGTGTGCAGGATGGGCCCCCGGCTTTCCCACTGCTGGTGCACAGGTGCATTATGGGGACCTCAGGACCATCTAGAGACTGTATTTCATAAGGATCACTTCTTACTACATAACTACTTCACATGGAACATCTCTAGTTCCCCTGCTTCCTTTATGCCAGCAAAATTGGTTTTGCTTTCCCTCATGTAAAACAGGGCTCGGCAGCTTTTCCTGGCTGAACATCGTGGTTTTTCCTGCCACAGGCTCCCTTGAATAGCCCTGACCTAAAATAGCCCCAGTGAGGGGTGGGGTGCACTCCCCCCTAGCCCTTCTGTGCTCCAGCTTGGGGATTTTGGGGACTGTTTGATCAGTAACTATGTCAGGTAGTGTAATAAAATGTGAAGGACCCTTATAATCCTAGCATAATTTATGTTGGAAAGGATAGCCTTTGGAGGTCATTTGGTCCTTTCTTCTGCTTAAAGCCAGACTAAAATCAAACTTTGATCCAATTGCTCAGGGCCTTGTAAAGCTTTTTATAAGATGTGTGCAAAGATACACAGCTGCTTATTCTGCAACACCCTGGCCAGCTTATTCACTCCAGTACAACATACTTCCTATGTCATGAATCCAGGCTGCAGCATGTGGCCAGCACAGAACAAGTGATTCATGCAGCCTGCATTATTGTTGAAGCAAAATAAGTTCTACTTATTAGAGTTCTACTTGCTGAAGCAATTATTTTCTTATCTCTTTATTTATTCTCTTTAATTTAGTGGAATCTTTACCCCCATTAAAAAAAAAAAAAATAGCATTCTTCTCTTTAGTGGGATGTAAATGCAAATATCTTAACTTTTCCCTGCTAAATGATGTTTCCATGATTGTTCCCTATATTTATTTTATCAATGTTACTAGAACTAGTAACACCTAGTTGCATGTAAGGCCTCATTTTACTAAACAAAAATCAAAATGTAGACTTCAAACCATTTGTGTAACACAGGCAGCAGGGTCCAACACATTTCTAAGTGACAAGTCTGCCCATTGCTAGCATTTCTTGACCAAGGTTTTACCATGTGGGAATTTCCCCATGTGTAGCAACAAGGCTGAACAATGTATTGTGCAATATACCAGTTGCCAAAAGTGAGTTTTTGTTCCTTGTACCTGTGGTAGTTCAGAAGTTTGTGTTATTTCACAATCTGTATAAATTATTCAGGTGAAAAGCAGGTCATAACTAACTGTTAATCTTAGTGACAGAATTGCAGGTGGTAGGAGTCAAGATGAAAAGCAATAGAAGAATTTTAATAAAGGAAATAATCTTAACTATTATCTTTAGCATCATGTCTGATGAAAAGGAGCTGAACTTTGTTGCTTTTCTAGATATAGAGCATATAAACTTTTTTTCTAAATCCTAGATTGCACAGTGGTATATATGTGGTTGTAGGGAGAAAAAAAATATATTTTGGGCTACTATAACGTCTTTCTTTTAAGTAAATTATATGATTGTGTTTTTTCTCTGCTTTTACCAAAGGGTTCAGTTGTAATTCTCTGTACTTCACTGAAGTTTAGGTAACTGGAACATCTCACAGTATAAACTGATAAACTGACTTTTGATAGTATAAATAATGTTCTCTTATTCATCCTTAATTCATGCTATTCCTATAAGCTGCTAGTTTTGTCAATGTAATATGGTCATATATGAAACTTGACACTATATTATTAAACTTGAGAACAAGGTTTAAGGTCTGCAGTTTGAATGTATTCTTTCAGATGTTAAAATTAGATGTATAATTTTTTTCCTGTTTTTTTTTTTTAATTATTTTTAGCCTTTTTTCCAACCAGAATCCAATTAAATGATGTAAAACAGGCTGATGGGTTTATTAGTGAAGTAGAAGAAAGAAACTTATTTAAAAAGGGACACTATAAGACTAATTCATTAAACAAAGAGGCTGTTTGTATGAGTTGGGAAGTGTGATCCTAGAACTGCTGAATATCCTTGTGACATCTGCTTTTACTCTGAGAGTGAAAAACAGGAAGAAACTGCTTTCAGTTTCAGTTCCCAGCTTTGAGGACCATGTACATTGAACTGAGATAGTTGCAAGAACTATAACAGACAAAATGTATTACTATTCTGAGTTGCATTTTTTTTTAAATATTAACTAGTTTTATTGTTTATTTTTAAGTTTTTGATACTATAAAAAGGAGCTCCTACACTGTTTAGGTTTTTTTGGTTTTGTTTGTTTGTTTGTTTTTATTCCTCCACTTATGGATCACCTGGCAATTTTGGACCTCTGTCTTTAATAGAAGTTGCTGCCAATAATTCTCTTCTTAGCCTGGAGAGTTAGACTATCTCTCAAGGTTCAAGATGGCATCAGTGAAAGTTCATTCTGCTTTTCTTTAAATCCTTTTGGCAACCTTGGAAGAGTTTAAAGAAAAAGACAAGGAGCTGGTCCTTTCACTCATAGGATTCTGTGAGCCCCCTTGCCTCTACTAGTCCACCTTTTATTATCACGTGGGAGACAAAAAATTGGACATATGATAACTTAGTGGCACCACTTCAGAGGGGGAATAGCATAAAGAACTGTAGAGGTGGTATCATGGCATCACAGTTGCTTCAGGATTTATAATAAACCTATATTTATAATTCAGCTTTCCCATATGGTTTAGACAGACAATTATCTTTTATCAATAATAAATAATTCTGAATAACTTCTGTGAAATTATATGTTAAAAGAAATGAAACAAAAATATTGTTTTGCAGGACAATTACAAGCTGATCCACAAGAATGCAAGGTGAGTAAAATATATTAAAAAATAATCTTATGTTAATATCAGAGATAAGGTGTCTTTCTGGGTCTTCAAGCAACATTAGCCTAACTATTAGCATACCTTTGAATTTTATGAAATGTGTATGAATGTTTTAAATTGAGAATATTTAATTTTTAAATGGAATAATTTACAAAATATATCACATTTTCACATCTTGATTTCTGAAGTTAAGAAAACATCTTGAAATCTGATTTATTTCTGCTTACAAACTGAACTTGGCAGATGTTTTAAAATCCATATCCATTTGAGTCTGCTGGTGAAGCATTAGTATAGCCCTAACTTGAAGAAACTGGGAGAAAATGTTCTGTATAGTGGAGGTGGCTGATTATTGGTCTGTTCTGTACAGCAGGGCAGCCTGTCAGTTCCCTGGCAATTTCTTGAATTAAAGACTCCTTCTTAGTATAAATGAAAGGCATTTCAAAGGCACTGCTGGTCCAGACAGAGACTGAACTGACCCTGCTTGAGCAAGTGTTGGATTAGGTGATCTTAAGAGGTTCCTTCCAAGCAAAATGATTCTGGTGTTCTGTGACATCTTCATGACACCATGTTCAATATCTGCTTTTTTATTTCTTCACTTTAAGTATCCTTTAAGATACACTGTTTGGAATAAATATGGGCTTGTTATACAGTGTTTGTTACACAGAACAGCTACTGAATTTTCTTGTATGTCTACCCTGAAAAAGGTGGCAAAGTTGTGGATCTTTCACCCTAGAGCAATACTCAAAGTGTATGTTCCATTCTTCCAGCAAATAAACCTGCCCCAGCACCTGGATTTTCAAATGTAAACTATGGACCAGGAGCTCAAGTCCCCTATGGCTACCCACAGTATGCACCTGGGACTTACCCAGGTAGGTTGCTTGGCTACAGATCTGCTATATCCTTAGGAAATACTCACGGGAAGTAGGGCATTGCATGAGGGCAACTATCTCTCATTTGCTGTTGTTAATTCAATAGAGTTTTTAGTAATTTCTGTTTTGCTGAAAAATTATCTTTCTTCCCTTATCTTTCTTGCCATACATGTTGGCATGTGCTAAGCAGTGCCAACTGTGGTAGAAGTTGAAAAAGTTGAATGTTCCTCAGTGGTCACTATGGGGGATTTTTTTAGAAAGGTGTTACTGATGCAAAGCAATTGATGTAAGGCAGCTTCATGATGATCAGATCTTTAATTAACAGGTTGAGTTTTCCCCTTTGTTTCTCTCTAGATATCCAAAGCTGAAGAAAAGAATTATTTTCCCCTTGCAGTTCTGCTGGTCCATGTATTCTGTTCCCACTTCCTACACTGTTGGTCTACTTCTCATGTGGTGATACCTTACACTTTCACTCATTTGTTTTTTTCCTCTACTATCTCATTTCCTGCTCCAAATTCAAAACGCAGTAATCCTAAGTAGCTTATGTTCTGACCTGGTTATGGCCACAAGTATCAGCTTTCACATGGTACAGTCCATGTTTTGTAATGTAATGTTAAAGATTGGTGCTGAACTGATTTGGGGCAAAAATAAGTTTACAGCATCTCTTGGTTTTGTTCAGCTGTACAAAAATACTCTTTGTGGCTTCTGGATTTTGAGTAAAATAGAAAATGCCTTTGCAACAGACTTAAAGCCTATCTGCCTACCAGGAAAATAGTAAATGAGGGCAAAACTTTTATTTCTTATTCTGTGACTTTCAATAGCAATTTCAGCAGTTTCAGCCACAACGTTATAAAGCACCTCTGTAGCAAAGGTTGTGTTGCTGTAAAGCAAAGCAGGGCTCTGCACACAGACAAGACGTGGGATGGGTTGTGAGCACCAAGCAGTGCTACGTGTGCCATCTGCTGGAGTGCTGAGGATTTAGACCCTGAAATGCTTTATGAGAGCTTCCTATTGAGTCCTAACTAGAGAAGACTTAACCTGGCATTCACAAAATGTATGTTCTCCTTTACTTCCCAGTTTCTCCGTGAAGGAGTTGTGGTTTTCCTGGGTTTTGAAAGAGAATACATTTAACAAATAGGGAAGGGCAGTTTTAGATCATTCTCGTCTGGTTTGAAAGCTGCAGATGAACTTTGTTGAAAGGGCATTTCCTATCATGGAAGTAGAAACTATGATCCCAGGAAAACTTTGTCTTAAAAATCCTTATTTTCTCAACGAACAGCTTGTAAATGATAATAATTTTCATGTATTTTAAGGTATTCTGTCTTATCTACTTAAAATATCATTTATTTATTTATTTATTTATTAATTTTGAATCGCTTATTTTTACAGGACTAAAATTTCTGCTATATTAAAAAATGATGCATTTATTTATTTGGCTTGTTTTTGTCTGGAGGGATTAGAACTTCCCAATCTAGTGTACCTTCCTTCATGAAAGTTATAGTATTCATAACTGAAATACATTGTAGGGATAAGGATCTTCATCATTCAAAATAGTGAATGAATTAATCTTTTGAAGATCCATGGGGCAATTCTTTTCCAACATCTAAGTTTCACAGCTGCATGTCTTCTGCCATGCCAGGTGTTGCAACCACAGTGAGCTCTGGATTCCAGGCACAGGCCATGGGAGTCCCAGCTGGAATCGCTGTTCCACCCATCCAGAACCAGTCCATTGTGAATGAAGGAACAATCTGGATGCCTGTTCCTCCTCCTATTCCAAACTGCCCTCCTGGACTGGAATACCTCACACAGGTACATGCACCTTTGCTCTTTCCCCAGACAACAGGTATTCACCTGATAAGCAGCCTGCATCAATGAAAAAGCTAAAAAAAGCATCTGCTTTGTTGGAACTGTGCAAGTTGCTGCTTTTGGGCTGCTAAGGGAAACCTTTTGCAATGTTACTGATGCATGTTCAAGTGTGGAGGTGCCTGTTACAGCTGCAGTACTTCATGGAGTACTCTCCTACCAAGTGAGATGCTAAAAGACCAGGTACACAGGGCAGTTGTACATACTTTTCATTTCTGAAGCTACTGCTTGTGAGATGTAATGTGATTTGACAAGGTGTATAGAATAAGTATATGTAATGTGGTGTCAAGGTTTATGGTCATGGCCATCTGCTAGAACCACAACAGACTCTCTCTGTTAAGCCCCATCCCTGCCCGAAGAGGAAAAGAGAATAAAGGAGAGAGACTCAGAGATTAGAAAAGGAATCTAGAACAGCTTTAATGAAAATAATAACAAAATGGAATATCTACAAATATATACAAAACCAGTATTGAACCCCACTGCTCCTGATGCAATTAGGTCACTATCACCACTGACACTGTGGAGCAGGCACTGGAGTCCCAGACTGAGCCCAGTGGCAGACATGAACCATGTTCAGGAGATGGTTTCTAGTATTGAACACACAGACTAGGATCAAAGGCAGAACAGACTCTTCCTCAGATGCCACTGAAGAAGAGAAAGAAGAAACTTGACCATTGTGATTCCTCAGCTTTATACTTAATATGATGTATATGGAATGGAATCCCTTGTTGATCAATTTAGGATCACCTGTCCTGTCTACACTTCCCTCATGTGTGGCCTTTTGCTTTCTGTACCCCTCAGCATGGTACACAAGGTCCAGCAGTGGCCTTGGTCTGCACCCAGCCCTTGGTAGTAACTCTAAACACAGGATGTTCTCACTGCCAGAAGCAGCCACTGCCTGTGCAAACAGCTGCTGACTTCAGACTTCAGTGCAGGGAGTGAGAAGAAGTGAGATGAAAAGTAAAATCACTAATGGAATTAGTTCCATTCTCTCTCAAATCATGGCACATGGTCAACTGTAGCATATTAATGGTGCTTAATATTCTACATGATTCTTTCTTCACACCTATTCATTATGCTGTTAGGAGAGGCACTAGTCAGATTTCACAATGTAGAGAATGATAATAGCAAACAAGGATTTTTTCCACATTACAGAATATGTCCTTGTACTATAAAAGTACCATTCAGCCCACCACTGGAAGCAAGTATCAAGGCTTAACACTGACAAATTCTTGCCTGGCTTTCTTTCTAAAATAAACCAAAACAAAGCACAACTGATGAAAGCCTGATTTTTTCCTGAGTTTCTCTCAGAGCTTCTTCTCTTTTAGAGCTTTTGTTCTAAAATTTCAGAGTTTCCTACTTTTCTCTGTACAGACTCCTCATGTAGGCATCTGGGTTATGTGGTGTCAGAGGCTCTGTCAGACTCTATAGTCTGAGTCTGACAAAGCTACCCCAAGCCCTGAAAGGAGCACAGGCACATTAGCTCTGTGTGCTCATAACCAGACCAGCTTAGGTACACCTTCTGCCATTTGCTTCAGTGCTCTGAAATACCATTCTGCTAAATTGCCAGAGGACTGGATAGGGGGTATGTGAGCTAATTCCACAGTTTTGCTGGTAGATTATCTGTCTCTAGACAATATATTGATCCTTAAATCTGCATTTTGAAATGGAATAGAAATGCTTCTTAAAACTAGGTCTTTCTTAGTTACACCTTGTTAACTATTTATTCTGTTTAATTTTTCAACCACAAACAGATTGACCAGATATTAATTCATCAGCAAATTGAACTTCTTGAGAGTAAGTGAAAAGTATTTACAATAGAGAAATGTTTAAATCATATAATCCCAACAATGGGACAATTAAGACTTTCTTTGGCACTATGTATTTAAGGTAGAGGACCACTATTCTCTTTCCACCCTCTGTTATCTCTTTCAATTCCTGCAGAAGCTGTGAGGAGGGGAAGGAGAAAATAAGAAGGCAGAGCATTTGAAGCAGTTTCTATATGTTAAAAGATACATAGAAATGCAACTAAATAATCCTGGTAGCTAGTTATCCCTGGAGCCACACATTTCCTATGTTATTCATTCACATGATTTCTACTTGCCTGTCTTGCCTTCTTAAAGATCTTCTTTTCTGTTTTCTCTTACTCCATCTAATTCCATAGACTGGCATGCAGCTCTGATCCCATTTCCAGGCAATCATGCTGTTTCAGTGAACCGAACTGCTTTCCTTCTGCTCCCCTCATTCTGTTCACTTTAAGACTATCAAAGTCACGTTATCAATGTCTTTCAAATAGAAGAAATAAAATGGACCATCCATCTTGGCTGACACCTAATGCTGCTGCATTTTCTTTCCATAAAGCTTCAAAGAGTACTTTCATTTCTTAGAGAAATTAATCACAACTTCTGTCCTGGCTCTTGTTGTTTTCTTTTTGTGCTGCTGTGAATCTTGGCTGCCAGATTTTCTTTGTACCCATCTCATTCTGAATGTATTTGTGCCCTATAGAGCCCTCATTTCACACCTAAATTCACAAATTTCTTTGATTCTAATCCCTTCAACTCTTCTCTGGGAATATTCCATGGTTTGTTATTTATAACTTGCTCTGGCAGTAGATATCTGTGGCTGCTGGGAGGGGACTGATGGAGACCTCCATGATCCTTTCACATTTCCATGTTCATGGTGGCTTCTTCTCACTGAACTTCTCCATCAGGCTGCTCTGCTCGAGGGACCTTCCCCACTACTTCCCTTTGCCAGTAGCTGCCCCTGTAAGACTTTTAGTGGGGCCTGCCTTCCCAAAGGGGCCTTTAGAGTTAGCATGATGACCTCTCTAACCAAATGCACCTCAGAAATGGAACAGTTCTGTTCCTGTTTTTCAGTTTTGACGGGCTTTGAAACAAACAACAAATACGAAATCAAGAATATTCTGGGGCAAAGAGTATATTTTGCAGCAGAGGACACTGACTGCTGTACCAGGAATTGCTGTGGGCCATCACGACCCTTCACCCTCAGGATTATAGACAACCTGGGCCATGAGGTGATAACGCTGCAGAGACCCCTCCGGTGTTCTTCGTGCTGCTTTCCCTGCTGCTTACAGGAGGTGAGTTGCCCCCTCTCACTGTCTTCTCTCATGTGGGACATGGTCCACTTAAAGTTTTAAGATGGGGTTGCCTTGAATTGGAAAGTGAGGTGAAACAACTCATGTTTTGTCTGTAAGTTGTGGGGAAAGTGATCTGGGGTCTCCTCAGTTTGGGAAGAAGCTAGTGGGTTGCAACAGTTAGATTTGCTCTGGCCGCTTCTGATTACAGGAATGAAAAATATGATTCAACAGCATGTCAGGGAACTTGTGGCTAGTGCTGAAATCTGCACTGGAGCTGGACTTGCAGTGTAAGAGTTGGGCAACAGCTTTCATAAAATAACAGCAGTGTTAATAAGAAAATAATATCTGCTATGGAAGCTGTAGTGAAATTCAACACATGAAATGATGAGTTTAAAAAATATTAAAATAATAATAGGGTGGTGCAACTTCTGAAGCCTCAGATCACAGGGATTTGTAGTAGCTGCATCCTGCATTATCTTTACTAAATGCTTTCAGGATGCTCACAGTCTTTCTTTCACTTGACTTTGATCTTTCTCTTGTAGAGACATAGCTTGTGTGCTCCATAGATTTAGGACCATCTTAATGTTTTCAGTGAAGATAAAAATTGCAATTTGTGTGCAGTTTTCTGAAAACATTAACAGAAAACCTCAAGCAGCTTCATGTGTTGGAAAACAAGATTGCTGAGGAAAAATAAGCTGTGTTGGGTTTGTGTGCTAATGTGGGTTTTGTCTCAAAAGAATATCAAATAATGAACATTCATGTGGATAATTTATTTTTCCTGTGAAGCTGGAAGTTCAGGCACCTCCAGGAACACCAGTTGGTTATGTTGTTCAGAACTGGCATCCCTGCCTTCCAAAGTTTACCATTCAGAATGAGCAAAGAATGGATATACTGAAAATTACTGGTCCATGTGTTGTTTGCAGTTGTTGTGAGGACATTAATTTTCAGGTATGCAATGTTAAATTTTCTGTGTGTGTATCTTCTTTCAGATAGTAGTTTGGTTGTCGTTTTTTGCTCAACTTACTATCTGTCAATTGAAGTGCAGTACATATTAAGTAATTAGTATATATTGGGTAATTAGTACATAATCTTTTAATGCTAGTGTAATCAGTTCACTACTTTAGGTATCTAGATTACTCTAGATAAGCTAGACAAACTTCCAGAAATGGCATCGTAAAGCCACTCATCAGTGAGACTGATTCCTCACGGTCGTACACAAAACTCTTAATTGAAATATTTAGCAGCAAAACCTTTTTTAATTTATGGTCACAATAATAGTGTTCTTCTCAGCTGTATCAGGTATTTATTAAAATGACTTCCTACAGCCACCCATTCAGTGACCACATAAATAAAGATAATTTAGAGCTGAAATATAGATTTTGAATGATGGAAGAGTTACAACTTTCACTTAAAAAATAATCATAATTAGTGCAATGTTATTGTCATACACATAAAATAGCAGATAGACTAGTAGATACCATTTAATATTTAAAATTATGTTGCCAATAGTTTGCTAAAGCAAGTTTGCTATCATTCTAAGCTGGGGACTAGTCTTTTGTATGACCCTGAAGACTGGACCTAACTTTAGGAAGTGTAATGTTGACAAAGGGCTGATCTCTGAAGTGGAACAGAAGAGTGTAATTTGTTTAATTTTCACTTGAACAGTTCCTGATACATGGCATGAGCAAGTAATTTAGTCTCTTGGCTAAAAGACACCACTTCCAGCAGATGGGGGTGTGTGTGTGTGTGTGTGTGTGTGTGTGCGTGCAGTAGCTCTCTTCCAACACCATTAAAGCACTGAATTTTGCAGTCAGATTTAGAAGTTCATGTCTGTGCTGTTCAAGAATGACTATCTAATAGTCAAGATTGCTATTTGGTATGAACAGTTGCATTCATTGACTGCATTAATTCAAACAGTACACTCTGAATTTTTCAAATGGATCTATTATGTAAAGGGCTTGGGAATATTGTGAATGACAGATTTGATGTTGTTGTTCCTTTAATTTTACATTAAACTAGGTGAAGTCTATCGATGAGACTGCTATTGTTGGGAGGATTTCTAAGCAGTGGACTGGGCTTTTGAAGGAAGCCTTTACGGATGCAGATAACTTTGGAATCACGTTCCCAAGAGATCTTGATGTAAAAATGAAAGCTGTCATGATTGGTGCCTGCTTCCTTATTGTAAGTCTGTCATTCACTAACACTTGAATATGAACTCATCTTCTGTGCTGGTAAAGGATTTGACTCTGAGATCCTTGAAATGTGTGACAGCTTGTTGTGAACTTCCTGTGTGTAAAACTAACTATGAAGGGTAACAGGGAATTATTTTGGATAATAAGCTTATTCTAGACTACATGTAGAAGCCAAGAGACCTATCCAAAGCCAAAGCAAGCTGCAGAGCTGCTAAAGTGGGCAGCTGAATGTTGCAGCCAGTTCCTTTTTGGTAGGATGTGAAGCACTGAGCTGAGCTAAATTCAGTGCTTTTAGAGGAGTCATTTCCAATGGGAGGGACTTCTGGAGGCAAAACATGTCTAAGGATACAGGGCTTTGCAACTGCACTCTGACTCTGTCACATCAAAGACTGCAGTGCAGCTCACTTGACTCTTCCAAAACAGTGTGCAACACATTCATGTTTCCACTTGCCTAGGCAATTGAGCATCAGGTACCATTTCAAAGAGTGCAGTGTTTCTCAGCTGAGGGCTGCAGAAGAGGAAAGTTCCTCAGAAAGAGGAAAGAAGAAACAAAAGAAAAAACTTTCACAAAAAAATATGTGAAGCATCTTCAGGTTGGAAAGTTCTCACCAACCTCTAAGCTCCCTGTGAACAAAGATTTTTCTTAGCTGTGGGTGTTCATGTGCTGCCATCTACACGAAGTAGAGCATTAGTGAATGAGAGCAGCCCAGGACTCCAGGCACAGAAAATGGGTCCCCAGATGCACTCTGACGACAGTGACCATTGTGATGGACTCCAGTTTGAGGTAAAATTGAAGGGATTGAGTCAAGTCAAACAAAGCCAGGGTAGGAATGCTGAGTAAAGGAAGCATGGCTTTGGCTAGTGATAATGTAAAGTTTCCATGTAGGTCTTTCACTGCCTCTTTCTCTCTCTCTGGGTATCTCCACAGGAGATGATGGGGTGGAGAGAGGTTTCTCCACCTTCTTATTATTTGAGGTTTCTGAAAGAGGGGTGCTTTTAATACCTTGCAAACAACCAGGAGATCTCTGAATTTGCAAAGCAACCAGGAGATCTTTGAACAAAGAACCATATTTTAGAAGTATTTGTTTACCTTTTGTTTCCTTCTTAGGACTTCATGTTTTTTGAGCACGCTGGTGATAACCAACAGCGAGCAGGAGTTTGGCAATGAAATCTGGAAGGAAGAAGAACATATATCTCCCAACTTTTCAGTGGATTGCAGAGCTTCAGTAAGAATGTGAGAAATGTAAATCTTATGCTTTTAGTTATATTTCTATAAATTAAAAGCTTTATAGTTTTTTGTTTTTTTTTATAATCTGATTAAATAAGTTGTATTCAAATAAGAACCCTTTGTCTATACAGACCAATACTATAATTTCTAGAAATACATAGTATTATCTTTTTCTAAGGACTTTGGAATTGTAAATACCTATTTAGTTATTTTAATTCATCAAAAAGAGGACTACTTCTATATTCATTACAAGCAGTGAGCCCAATATAGAGGCCTTAATCTTTTCCTGTATAGCCTTCTTTGGTACTTTTGCCATGGTGTTTGCATTCTGTTGTTTCCAACTTCTTATCAAATATGTGCATTTAAAACAAAGTAATCTAAATAAACAGAACAATCAGAAATCAGTGTAAAATTGTATTAATCTAGTGATAAATCTGCTGTCAAATATGACTCAGTGCAACTTAGTTTCATAATTTGACTTGGTTTGAAACTTAAGGCTTTGATTTTCACCAACAGACAGGAAATACAAATGCCTGTGGTTGCTTCTATTTAATAATCCTTTAGTAATTGCTCTGTACATGAGTGGGCTTTTTTTCTTTGAGGCAAGGAAAAATTAGTCAGTCACTTTTCAGTTTCTTCAGTCCTCTTTCCTCTTCATTTAGTCCATGGCTTACACAGATTTTAAGTCTGTCTGTAGGTGGGAGGATGCAGGAATAATAAAATGAATTATTTCACTTCAAAAGCAGACACATGAAAAGGCAGGTCTATTTCTTAGCATTTATAGCTTTATTTAAATGTGCAAGCAGTGGATAAAGTTGCAGTTGCTTACCCCAGCTTCACACAGCCATGGGCTGTTTCTGGGATCCAGCTATGGGGAGAGGTCCTTGAAAATACTTTCAGTTGTAGTTGTTTAGATTTGTCAGGATTGTGGTAACAACAGGGAACAAGTTCCACAACCTCAGATCATAGAACAGAGTGAGTGTTGGACTAGGAACTTGACATCAGTTGGGTAACTGGAGAGCCCTGATACTGGTCATTAAGCTCATTAAGTTTTGTCTTGTGAAATGGTTCTCAGTTTTTCATGAAGGTAAAAATACTGCATGGTAAATCCTAACTGAAGATATAAAGTGGTAATTCTTTAGTTAACCAAACAATATTTTATCAACTTTGTTATCTCTTTCACTTTTTCCTGATGGTGTTTAATTAAAAAATGCTTAATCCTTAAATTTTTCAAGAAGGTCTGGAGACAGCTGTATTCACTTGCTCATTTCTGAGACTGCTAAATGGAGACTATATCATTATTTGAGCTGCTTTTCTTCATTTTGAAAGAACCCATAGCAGCATCCATATTTAATAAATCAACAGACTCTAGAACTCTCTACTCTTCATCCATCAGACTATAAGCAATGCAACGATTTATCCTCCCATCCATAAATACAGGCTTTTGGAAAGCATTAGAAGACTTCCAGCATGCTGCTTGTTACTCAATACCATCTCAGTTAGATAGAGCTGCTGCATAAAAGGTTTACAGAGTGAGATTTGCAGATGGATATCTCTAGTTGTGATAATGACCTTTCAATCTGTGTCATCCTTGTAGGTTTTTCATCTCTAGCTGAACAGAAGATGCAGCCACTTAATGAACTCTAGGGTCTGTATGGCACAGAAAGGCACAATTTATCTGATGTTTCTCAGTAGAAAGTGATAGTAAATCCCAGTTTCCAGAAACAAAAATTATAAGTGTAAAAAAATTAAGTTCTTTAGACTTAATCAAGACTGGGTTTTTTGTAGTTGAGGAGAGAGAATAATTTTGTTAATCAGAAAAGAGGAAGAACATTGTTTTAAAGTATATTGTATTACAGCTTATAGTTTATAGACCTTATAGCCACTTTCCAGTACCTGAAGGGGGCCTACAGGAAGGTTGGAGAGGGGCTGTTTACAAGGGTCTCTAGTGAAAGGATGAGGGGAAATGGGTTTAAATTAGAGAAGAGTAAATTTAGACTAGATAGGAAGAAGTTCTTTACCTTGAGGGTGGTAGAACAGTGGAATAGGCTCCCCAGGGAGGTGGTTGAGGCATCATCCCTGGAGATATTCAAGGGGAGGTTGGCCAAGGCTCTGAGCAGTCTGGTCTAGTTGAGGGTATCCCCTGCTCACTGCAGGGAGGCTGGACTAGATGACCTTTGAAGGCCCCTTCCAGCCCTAAACGTTGATTCTATGATTCTACAGTTAGTCTCCTAAAAACATCTTAATTGATATTATTGAAATTCATAAAAAGGCTTCCTTGGGCCTTTTTGCTGACAGCTCTCACATTCTTCATGAACATCACCTTATTTTTATTAATGAGACCAGCTTACAGTGGGGGCAAGGACTGCACAATAATAGGTGAGTCAGAGAAGGAGAAAGCAGCTGGTTTTCCTGAACTAACTTAGCTTGTTTTCATGCAGGCATAACTCCTTGGAAATACAAGGGCTAGTAAGGAAAATAAAATCTTTGTTCAAAGGTATGGATTGTAAAATTTTGTGGCTTAAGTTTTTGACTACTAATGGTAGTTCTATGTGGCACTGGTGAGGCTGCACCTTTAATATCTTGCTCAGTTTTGTGCTCTTTGCTACAAGAAAGACATTGATGTGTTGGAGTGTGTCCAAAGAAGGGTCTACAGTAAAAGACTTAGAAGAAGCAGCTGAGGGAACTGGGGTTGTTTAGTTTGGAGTAAAGGAGGCTCAGGGATGAATTATTGCTGAAAGGAGGTTGTAGCGAGGTGGGAGTCAAATCTTACAAGGAATAGAACAAGAGGGAGTGGTCTGAAGTTGTACCAAGGGAGGTTTAAATTGGTTATCAGGAAAAATTTCTTCACTGAAAGAGCAGTGGAACAGGCTGCCCAGTGAAGTGATGGAGTCACCATCCCTGCAGCTACTTAAAAGACATGTACATGGTATGCTTAGGGACATGGTTTAGTGGTGGACTTGACAGTGCTGGGTTAACAGTCAGACTTGGTCTTTTCCAAACTAAAGAATTCTGTCCTGCTTTGAATGCTAATAATTTGAGACAGGAATAATTAAAGCAAATGGTAAAGGTAAAAGGATGGTGCAGGGAGGAAATTGTGGAATCAGAGGAACTTGCAGGTAAGGGAACCTCTCATGACCAGGACAAGGAAATGGATACAGGTTGCATGGAGAGGAAACCCAACACCACACCACCAGAATGAAGAAGCCATATCAAGCAAAAAGCAATCATGTGGTAAGATTTTATCTTAAAATTAGTGAGACAAGGGTAATAAAAGTTATTAAAACCCCATGGAAAAACAGCAAGAGGTCAGAAGGAGAAAATAACAAAGAAAAAGGTGCATGTCTCCCAGGGTGGAGGGAAGAGGCCATCCAGTGCAGAATTCCTTTGTGTTGGATTATATATTCTATTATATAATTATATATTCTATATTATTCTATATGTGCTTTCATGATATATATATTTATTTATACATTCTATGCCTATGTACTGGATCAGATTGCTCTGGGACTCCCTGTCACCACCCCCAGGGAGACTTCCATACATTTCTGATTTTCTTCTGGAGAGACTTTATCTTCTGTTTTACTGATATATTTGACATATCACTTGGATTTTGTTTGTTTGCACTTTTTCCCCTGATAACACTATGTTATCGGGGAAACAGCAGTGAGGAGAAAATATACACACAAGAAATACCATAGAAATGAGAACAGGGAGTTCTAACGGTGGCAAATAGGTGGCAGTGTTAGCACAGGAATTGTTTTTTTACTGCTTTATAACCTCGCTCTGAGATTCACAGGCGGTTTCATTAGTTGTCGTTCCGATTTTCTCAGTGGAAGAATTTCAGATGACACTATCTCCCAAGTATGTATTCCCTACATGAGTGTGAAAAGCTAGATGTGTCTTTCCCACCAAAGCTGCAAAATCTTAAGCTTCAAAAGCAATTACGTGCCACTAGGAAAATTTAAAAATGTGTGTGAAAATATGTTAAACCACAATTGATTAAAAAAACCCCAGACAAATACTGTATAATGTCTTTAAAGTTGCATTAGGCACGGTAAATGATAGAATTTGGAATAGGACTATGATTTCTAACATAATTTACTACATAACACAGCAAGTTATTAATATATCACAGCAGAGTACATCAAAGCAACCAGGCTAATTTAATTTCTGGTTTAATGTCACTGATTTACATCTGATGTACATTAGGCCCCCTGCACATGCAATGGATTCAGTGTGCATGGCTGTGACGTGGGCTGCAAGCACTGTGGGGCACTGGAGGACAGGGCAGGGGACTGAGGAGAAGAGGTTGGAGAGCTATGGACAGGTGGGTCTAGGAATCTGCTCCAGGCTTCCCCCCAGGCTTTGGTTGTCTTTTTATTTTGTTTTCATTTTAAACTTGCTGCTCATGCCTCAGCTGGTTTAACCTTTAGCTGACCTAGTTATTGAACCAGGGTAGCTGGTAGCAGCTGAGGAAGTCTTTATTTCTCCTTTGTTAATTGCCATTTATTGAGAAGCAAACAGACACTGGTACAAGCCTGGGCAACATGCACAGAGGGGAAGATTTGCTGGTGCTGTTATGCACCTGGATCTCAACAACTCCTGGTGTCCACGGTCCTGCTGTGCAACTGCTTCAGTCCCTGATTGTGAATGCATGCCAGAAGAAAATAATTGAGGATGGGCTAGTGAAATGCAGAGATTGCTGACCTCACCTTCTGGCCAGGAGTCCCTGTGGCATGACACAGAGACAAGCAGCAAAAGGAAAACAAACTCCCATGTAATCCCATGCCACAGCTGCAAGGAGCACAGACAAGAGTGTATTTCAAAGGTGAGTGGTCAAATGTTGCAGTATTCCTATGGCACTGTGTACAAAGCTGGGAGATGGTGCTTGGCACTGTGGTTATGTGGCACTGTGGTGATGCTGTGAGCTGGCACTGAGCTCCAAAAGCGAGCAGTGGGTGGCAAGTGCTGTGTGGTAACTCCTTTGCAAACTGAAGAAGCTGGGGTTTATGGTGAAGGCTGTAATTAAAGATATTCTTAAGAAGAAAAGTATAAACAAAAGGTAACCTGCTAATTTAAATGACTCAGCCATAGGTTTGACACTGAAGACACTAAAGACCTTGGTCTGCCTTGAGTTTGTGGTTTAAGACAATATTCTGCCTGTATTATAATTAACCAGCACATCAGTGTTCTTTGAGAACCTGGTTGCATGCTTCTGCTCTTTAAGAATAGACCTTCTTGTGTAAAGTTCCTCCTGAGTGTTGGGATTTTTTTTGGCACAAGTTGAACAGCATAATCTCCCAAAGCATTTGAACTTGTACAAGCATTGCTTTGTGCTGGTCTACTTTCTATTTAGCTATAAACTACTATACAACTGAGCTGCCATACACATCACCCATGAGCTCGGTCCAATAGTCTGCTTTCTCTAAGTTGTTCCTTCAATTCTTTATGATTTTTTCCCAATCCCCCCAGCTGATATTTCAGCTCGAGCTCTGTCTCTTACTTTTATTGTGACTCTCTCTGATCATGCAGTATGGCATGGAGCAACTCTTGCCCTGGAGAATTTGAACAAAATTGCTCCTAATACTGCAAGGATTGTGCACATTTGCCACAAACCTACACTTTAGAAGCCAAATCCTGTCTTCTTTCACCCCTGCAACCCATCCTGCTTTTAACTGGTATAGAACTTTTCAACTAATATAAAGCTGTTTTTTTTGTTACACTAAAGTATGGCTGTACAATGGAATTAAGGCACACTGTGTTATTGTGTCAGCAAATTTCTTATTTTTCAGGGAGAAGAATTTGTGGCTTCTGGCAAATACAGGTCTTTCAGTGGACTAAGGCTGTGCTTGCTGACACTGTTTATGTCTGTATCCTGCTTGTTGCCAGTTTAGGATAGAAAAGAAATACAAGCAAAGTTGTTCCACACACACAAGGGCTCACTGTGCCCTGTCCTCTTTTTCCAGTGAACAAACTTTGTAAAGGCCATGAGAGGTAGTGAGCTAATATTAAAATGCATCCAGAATTAAAGCCATCCATTGAAATGAACAAGGACTTACCTGTGCCTTGAAACACCCATTTTTTTCCATGGGGGAAAAATAAAAAAAAAAAAAAAAAGGAAAGAAAGAAAGAAAAAAGAAAAAGAGCAAATAATTACTGTTTCAGTGTAGAGAGCAAGAGAGAGGGAAAGTAAAATCTCAGTTGAATAAATCAGCTAAATTGATCTATGTGGTTTGTGCTCCATTTATGGTGTTCAACTTGCTAAGCAGTAAGTTTAGTTGAAGGAAATATTTGTGCAATAGTGTATATTAAAGAACAGTAATGCAAAATAAATTTTAAAAATGCCAGCGGTTATGTATGTTTTAAGGGAGCTACTACATTGTGGTGCCAGAGTAAAACACCAACTAATCAACGCCTCTTAAGCTGCAAATACCAAATCTTTATAGCAAGTTGTTTTTCCTTGGGATTTGCACTTCAGTAATTATGTGGTGCAATTTAGCAAAAGCTTTCACTATCAGATAAACTCAAGCCAAATTGGCAAACAGAAACATGCACTGGTTTTTATCTTTTTAAAGAGGTGTAATGAGATGTAAACATCTATGAGATACGTTTGACTTCAAAATCCTATTGAGCCCAAGGTCAAAGGCAATTAGCTGCCTGGTCCAGAGGGCACTTAAAAGTTAATCTGCATGGCAAATCAGATCCAACCACACCAGTATTTCTATCCAGGCACAAATAAGGGTATTTTTAGTTAATGTACATTTAAGATTCAAATTTGACCATTTAGAAACACAAATATACCTGCCAACAATGGGAAAAAAAAAAAAAAAAGGCAAGAGAAGGATGGCAAAACTACTAGAATTTGTAATCTCAGCATAATCAAGCTGCAGCCTGGAGTAGCTGGCTAAGAAAGCATGATGAGTGCTTGCCTTGGAGACATGCTTTGGTGCAGCCTGATGACAGGCAGGTAGAAAACTGCTGCAATTCCAGAAACTTTATCCCTTTCTGGAGACTGCCACCTTCCACTCCACCTGAGCTATCTACCTGCAATTCATAGTCACTCAAGTGGTTTTTCTTCTGCTAGGGAAGGAAGAATATGGCATATCCACCCAGGCCACAGCAGCTGATGCTGTCTGTCCTTTTTGCTGCTGAAGTAAATCTGTATTGTCAAAGCATTTGCAAATGCCTTCCTACAAACTCCCACAGCAATTCCACTAATAGTTGGTTGGTGTTAACAAGCTGTCAGCATGGCATCAACAGTTTACTCTGCTGAGGACCACAGTGTTTTTAACGTAACTCATGCTCTTGGCTATAATATGAGGGTATATAAAAGGAATGCAGTGAGTGTGACATTCTGGTCAAAACAGCTGATCAAATGTCTCTTCTCACATTAAAATACAAGAAATACTACTTTTTTTTTTTTTTTCTTCCAAAAGAAAGAAAGAAAGCAAACAATTAGTGAGACAGAATTATATAAAAATACAAAAGAAGCACAAAACTGCTAGATTAATGAGAGCACCTTTATAATTCTATAAAGAATCCCATAATATATAATTATGGAATTCTCTAAGTAATGATACTTGAATTAATGATTGTATTAGATTTAATTAGACAGTGTCCTGTTTATTGGAGATTTCTGTGCCTGGGGAGCAGTAACTAAGTTTCTTCTAAGTGCCATCAGTTCTTTGTTAATGGAGCAGATGATTAGTTCAGAAGGTTACCTTGGTTTAAAAGTTTACATATGCAACTCCTGAATGAGTTTTAGTGAAAGATTAAGAAATTATTCCACAAGTTTAAAATTTGTAAAAGGCTGTAAAGCATCACATGAATAATCTTCTTAAAAGCAGTATTTGCTTCCTCTATCACCATTGAAAAGGCACAGGATTGCCTATAGCATTGCTGCAAGGCACAATCATGTGGCAGCTGGAAAGGACCTAGGTGTTGTTCAGAATGGATTTAAGTCCTGTGACCAGTGACACAAACTGTCCCCCAGTGACGTGTCATGAATAGCCATCTCAGGCACAGCATACGTGGAGAAGTAAAGCATATTTGCTAGTTTTCTGCATCTTTGCTGACTGCCAAATATTTTTCCATGGGCTAGACTGAGATTACATCTCAGAGAGATGCTGCTTTTGTGCTGTCATCCATACATCATCTAAATTAGGTGTTTTTTAAATGTTTAATCAACAAAGAATCAAAGCTTTTCTATGCCCAGTCATGCTCTCCCCCAAAATGATGGGAATCACAGACTGAGGTTCATGTGGAGTTATAAGTGGGTGGACAAACTCAGAATCAAGCCTCCTCTATAATGACAGACTGATAAATCACATCTGTTTTCCTTTACAATGCAAAGAGGGGAAAAAGCAAAAGAATGACCTAATTTAGCCAATGAGATGTATGGTGTGACTGAAGAGTGTTCCTAAAAACGCACATAAAATGTAAATCCATCTTTCCTGTAAGTGCCTGGGCAATAGTTGACTTTTGTGACTCACTTGAGAGAAATTCCATGGGAAGAAGATTAGGCTTTCTCTGGGATGAAGAGAATAAATTATATAAATGGTGATTGTAAAGAAAAGCTCTGCTTAATATCTCCTGTCTGCACTATATGAAAAGCAAACACAGCCAGTAAAGCTTCAGGTGCTGCAGTAAGTTCCCTGTCTTTGAGAGGTGAAGAGCACACACTCCCTCAAAGCTTGGCTTGGAAGGGTAGCCTGGGAATGCTGATCTTTTTCAAGAGAGACAGCATCTTACCTGATGCTCTTGGCACGCTGGCTAAAACTATTTAAGCAGTAGCTTTTTCCTTAGTCCAATCAGATGTGGAGTTATCTACAGTGGAGTCATGGCCAAAACATTTTCCCTAATTGGCTGTGGAGAGAAACAGCCCGAGTGGAAAAATTGTGTAGATGGCCTACGTGCTGTAGAGTTCAAATGCATAGTGTTTGTTTATGGAAGGTTATATTCAGCTGCACTGTCAACCTGCCTCAGTTATATTCCTGGAGCAAAAGAGGAATAAAATGCTGGAATTTTTGGAGAACTAGGTATTATTTGTAATAATTCAACAGAATAAAGGCATATTGATATACAGCAAACTGCACTGCTCATGAAAAGCAGAATGAAGATTTGAATAGCAGGATTAGATGTCTTACTAAAATAACGAGTCCTCACCCTCTCTGCAGATAATTTAGGAAAAGATGTACAAGGTACTAGGAAAAGAAATGCAGCTGAGATTTTGCAGAAGCCTGGTTATAGCACTGTACGAATTTTCTTGAATTTCTGTGATTTAGAGGTGAAGTTTTTTCTGCCTTTATATTGTCTTTGTTTTTCCTTGGAAATTGCATCATAGTTCTCTCTTGGCTTTGGTAGATACTTCAGGCATGGTCCAATTTAAAGATTATATTTTGTTTTGGGAGCAAGTTATTTCTTTGGTTTGGAAAGCTGGAGAAGTTATCACTATTATCTCTAAAAGTGAATCTTAAATTTGAGTAACGTGAATAGCTTGTGGCAATACTAATACCTCACAACAACTTTATATAATGATTTGAGGAGTCCTGATGGCTCAGTAAATATTTAGTAAGTTTTAGCATCATAATCCAGATTGCTAGTACCTTGCTAGCCTGGGTGATACTCAGTAATGTTTTGGAGACAGTCATGACAGTGCTGTGCACAATGTGTCTGACTGTCCTATGGAGTCAAACAATACCTAATTTACCAAACTGGTAGCAGTAATACAATCATATTAATAATAATAATATAATAGGATTACTTGAAGATGTTCACAAAACAGTTTTTATCTTGAAAAACTTCCAAAGGTATTTATAATATGGCTGTGCTATTTAGGATGGCAAGGCTGAAACAAAATTTGCCTTGCCTTTGGATGAGAAACTAATAAAGTTTGTCATAGTTCCTAGTTTCCTGCACACTGTACAGTTTCAAAATTACTGTTTTGAGAACTGGAAACCATGACTTCTCTGTTGTCTGGCAGCTTTAAATCCTTCAGATGGCACTAACCTCAAGGGGCCTGAACCAACAACTCCCTTGATCTGTGTTCACTTCAGGCGAACACACAGATGTGAAGGCATGGAGGTGGAACACACACTCCAACTGGGTAGTGTAAAAATACATGCCGAGTGATCCACTGTTGTGGGATCTGATCCTTGCATCTCATGTATCAACAACTTGAAAAGGATCTTGTAAAAAAGATGAAGGCCACATGACTGGAAATATTGTACTTATGGCTAAATGTGTTTACAAGAGGGCTGGAAAGGCTTGTTGATGTTTCTAAGCACTCTTCCAGTTTGGAGCAAATTGGTGGAATTAAGGATGGTTGAGTCATCTCCATGCAGAGCTGCATGAACAAAATATTATGCTTAAAAAAAATGGGGGATTGAGCTAAAGATAGTCACATGTCCTGCAGAGTTTTTATATGGAGACTAGGCTAATATAGTACTAAAATAGCTTTGGAGACACTGCGTCAACATATTTTGGTAGAAAAACATTAGAAGCAGCATTTTGAAAATGCAGATACATGAAAGGGAAATAAAGGATATTTTTTTGTTCATACTTTATATCAAATCTAGTTGATTTGAAATAATTTAGTAGCTTAACACAAATGTTCATATAGCTGTTTCAGCAGAGTAACAAGATTATCTCTGATTTTTTTTTTTCCTGAATTGGGTGTACAAATCCCACCCTGGGAATCTGAATGAAAGAATAAGTAACATTGATATTCTCCACTACTTTTGGTGGAGCATTACAGACAAGCCACAGTGAATTTTGAAGGCCTTATTTCAGCAGAATTCTGAATTCTAGCAGGCAGAGTGTAAGCACAATGGGACAGCCCATTAATAAGATTTTCTTCTAATTAAAGGGTTTTGCAGAGGTCATAACTTACTGTGTAGCTGCCTGCCAGCGTCAGAGATAGAGGCAATAAGGTTTTAATTTGGTCTGGATACAACAGCCAATGTTGTCAATGTGTAAATATCTCAAAGCAAGAATATCCCTACTTTTGCACAGGAATACAAGAAAAGGAGTCTTGTATCTACTCCTTTTCTTTACTATAACAATAGAATGGTTTTTACCTGGCCATTTATTTGGAGCATCTTGGGAATGTGTGTTCTGTGCCTACCAACTTTCCCTCCTCCTTTAGGTGCCCTTGAATAGGCTGAGCATTGTGATTTCTACTCTTCTAAACCCTACAAAAGTGATTTTTGCTAAAGCTTTATATTCTATACATATCCTCTTGATGGAGTGAAGAAATACTGAGGAAGAGGGAAGAGCAGAAGACAGAGTCCCAGTCTTATCAGCATGGGATGCTCAAGTGTGTGCAATTTTGGCCACTTTCTTAATTTTTGGGATTTTATGAACATCCATTCACAGTGCTGGAGCACTGCTGAGCTACCTGTGACTCCTACTATTTATTCATCATGATGTTCCTCTCCATTCTGGAGGAGGTTGCTGCCTTCTGATACATAAAGTAAGTTTGTTTAGTTTTCTTTAAATAGGAAGGAATTTCCTTCCATAATATTCCCTAGTGTAGAATCAATCTGTAGGTTGCCTTGAACAGTACAGGTTTTGGAATATATGGAAGTGAAGCAGCCAGCTCACCTCTGAAACCACCCTCTTAAAGCCCAGGCTACAGGAGCAAGATGTACTGCCAATGTCAGGTTTTGCCAACCTTGACAAGTCATCAGAATTATTTTAGCTAGAGACTTGATTTTCCTGAGCATCTGAACTAAAGAAGCACAAACTGCAGCCTCTGAGAAATTATTTCAAATATTCAAAGTAGCCATCCTTCTGGCTTCTGTTGAGTCATGTGTTAAAAAATAATTAAATTTCCAAATCTTTTGAAAAAGACCTCCTGAGGATCTATTGGATGGCCTCAATTTATTCTAGTCATACCCTGAACAGCAGATAGGTGAGACTTGAATGCAGAATGGATCATATTTATCAAAACTATGCTCCCATTCAAAACTAGCTTCCTCCGTGCCCCTTCCCATGTAAGCTGAGATACATTCAAGCTCCCAACCTTAAAAAATAAAGTCATGTGTGCTTTTGCTCACTGGCTTAAGAAGTACAACGACAAAGAAGCATCCAGACCGAATGCATTTTACTTTCACAGTACGCAGCCTGAAACTTAAAACTTTTTTATTGCTTCAGAAGCTCCTGGCCATTTTAATGTTAAAGGTCTGAATGTGTTCTGCTGTCACACCCTACCAGCCACTGAGGTATGTAAGTGGGTTAACACAGTTGTGAGCACTGCTCTGCAAAGAAAGTTTTCCAGAAGTGATCTGAATGCAACCTCCCCTCACATCTCTTTTTACCGAATAAAACTATGTGCATGTGGAATGCAAGATGGGGAAGAGGATGAGAAAAAAAGCCTCAAAGGCAGTGTTTGGCTCCTAAATCTTTCCGAGCCTGAAAGCACATTCTCCTACTGATTCAGCCATGAGGTTTTCTTGCTTTCTTGCTCATGTCACGGACACTTCTCACAACCTCAGTTTTCCTGGTAACTGTATTTAATTGTTCATTTAAAGATGTTATTTTTTACTTTCCACACCTTATTTTTATTGGCTGCCACCTCTTTTTTCTTTTTTCCTTGTAAAATGTTTTCTTGTCAAGAGGCAAAATAGTTAGGCATTGCAAAGCCATGTAATATTTTGACCAACCAGAAAGGCACTAAATTAAGATCTGTGGTTTTTAGCTTTCTCTTACCTTTCCTGTGGCTGCCCTTTCACAGTGTCTGATGAAAAGTGGAACTCGGAAGACTGTGCAAGGGGACTTCAGTAGCAGCAAAAATAATGGACAGCCCATATGCTTTCTTTCTCTTTTAAAATCCAGTACTCTAGAAATGCTGCCAGAAGTTGTTCTGTGGCCATCTGGGATTCCTCATTAGATCATACAGGAAGTAGGAAATAAGATTAATTTAATGGTGATTTTGTTATAAATCAAACTACATTTCTAAAAAGATCTACCTGTCAAAATTAGGTTTTATCAGACAGCAGTTTCTGTTTGCCTCATACAAGTCAGCTGGAGAGAGTGAGATCATTATGGACAGGCAGAACAGTCATAAAACTCCCTGAACAGAGGCAGGAAAAGAAACTTTGACCAAAACCATTCCAGTAACAATATGAAATGTGATGTCTTCCCATAGGGAATACTTGTGGGCCATGCTTCTCTGCTCCAATGGTTTTCCCAAACTGCCACTCTATGAGCCTCCACTAGGCTTCTGAAATCACACAAAAAAGTAGCTTTCAGGGTAACTCTTGTAAAATACACCCTGACCTCCCCTCCTCTACTGGTCATACCTATGACACACCTCATTCTGTTTAACACCACAGGCTTACTTCACAGAAACATTTTTTTACATTACTATGTTTTCTTGACACAGGCAAAAACACTCTCTACGTAGACTCTCAGCTCCAGACAATTTCATAAAAACATTTTTCCACTGGTTCCTATTAATCCCACAGTAACTGTTTAAAATTGTTTTTCTTTTAGCCAGTTTTTCTTCAATATCTGTTCCTTTTCCATTATATTCTTTTTCTGCATCCCTAAACTATAACAAAAGCAAGACTTGAAATTAGTCATTATGATTAATTATCCATTTCAACGCCTCTCATTTTAAGCTCTGGGAAACATTTTATAGTTTATTGGGTGATGGGATGGAAATCTTTACAAGATTAACCCTGATCATCAGAGTTTACAAGATACACTCTGCAGGATTTAATTCTCAGTTTCTTTTGCCTATATAAATCACGTAAAAATGAATGCAATGAAAGAAAATAAATGAGGATCAGGATTTTGTATCCACCAGAAGCAGTGACGGAGGTCTAAAGTATCTGGTCCAAGACTAGATCAGCAGGATTTATTCTCTTATTATGCTCACTGACTTCTGTAGTGCAGGGCAGGACGCTGAGGCTGGAAAAATCATGAATGCCAAAGGATGGACCACAGACACAAACTTAGCATGGCTTTTCATGGGCATTCATGTCTTGCTGCTCAGTCTCAGTAAAGGAATGTAACTGTCCTTGTAATTTCAAAGCCACTCATTCAATCTTTTGAGTAATTATGGGATGACAGCTGATTATACCCTGGAAATGCTTGCTAACACTATTAATCTTTCGCTCATATGGGTTGTTTATAGCTATAATTTTAAACAAACTGAATGAAGAAAAGTAATTTCTGATTAGGTGGCTTGGGAAAGAAACTATGACTATAGGCCAAGGAATTCACTCAGCACTCACCAGTGAAAGGTGCTGAGCATCCTTTGAAATGAGTGGGATCTCAGCAGTACCAAGGGGTGCTCAGCGCATCTTGGCAATAAGCTGGATTGCACCCATAATAACAAGACTGGGGCGGCAACTCAATGAAATGTTCTTATTGAAGCTGAGGATAAATTAAAGGGAGGCGACCAAAGCAAAACTATTTTCAGACATCGAGAGTAGAATTTCAGTAACTTCTAGCCTGATTTCTTGGAAATAAAATGTCTATGGAAGATTTCTTATTAGGGCTAAAGCTCTTAAGAGGCCCTTATTGAAGGCTCATATAGATATAATAAGTGAGGTAATATGATGCATATTTTAATGCCATATTATTACCAGATGGGCCTTTCCATTCACATCGATGTGTTTTTGAAAAAATATACATAGTTCTTTTTTTTTAATTCTAGTTTAGTTCTAGTGTTTCATTGGTTTGAGATCAAATTAAAACAGCCATGAACATCTAAACAAAATATATCTGAGTAACAGTTTTTCCTATGACTGAATAGGGATTTTTAAACTTTCTATTACTCTGGAATGATAATTTATATTAGTATTACACTATAATAACAACCTGCTATTTTTAGCTACCCCTGATATGTAAAATACTAATAAGTCTTGAATACATAATTTAAAGTCAGTATTTTATTTTTTAGAAGTTGCACAAAGTAACAAAGTTACACATTTAACTGGAAAAAATAAGTATGACTTACTAACTCACAAGTGTTTTACTAATCTAACCTCAAAATTAATCTCAGTCTTACTACTTCAATATAAAAATTAGTGATATCTAATTTATCACACAAAAAAATTCTGCTTATGCAGTTGACATAGACAGTCAAACCACAGGGCTGTGGAATTACCTCTGCAAGACAAAGAGAGAACAAATTTTATGAAACTAGAAAAATATTTGAGGAGACAAGCTGGGATAGAAGCAGACATAAATGAATTTGTTCTTCATAAGAAATTACTAATGGCTGCTGCTATTGAAAATACATGGGGAATGGCTGACTTTTGCCCAGACAAAATAAACTTTTGACTGTTTTATGTCAAATTCATTAACTGTTAGAAAACTCTTTATTATCTTTATTGGGACTTAGGATACTTATATACTTTTTTGGATATATATTATCCAAATATACTTATAATATTATACTTATTACTTATCCAAATATAATATTATACTTATCCAAATATACTTATAATATAAGTATATACTTATATACTTAATTCTTGGAATACTGCTGCTGTTGAATAATTGGCAATTCCTTTGGTCCCATGGATTTCAATAGACCAGTTGTACTATTTTTCTTTTTGTTTGATTATATTACTGTATAATGAGCAATTTCAATCTTGCAAGATTAGGGAAGGAAGTTCAAGCGATCAATGCTGATCATTTTGATCATCTGTGGAAAAGTATTGTAGTGGGGCTCCACAGCAACAGATTTTTAAGGCAAGATGAGTTCAAGAACTGATAAAGCACAGCAGGAGCACAGACTGTGTGCTTCTTAAAGACAGTCAAGAGTAGTTAGAGGATGTGAAAACAGTCTCTTACAAGAATCTTCTGTAATTTAGAAGACACATTCCTATGATAGGACCTAGCTCTGTCTGGCTGGAGTGATGAGCTGGAAATGCAATGAACTACATCTGTTTCCATTCCATGTGGCACCAACTATATGCATTTAGAAATATAAAACTGTTGGTGGTTTGGGAAAGATGGAAGTTGCCAACCCCATGATGGTTTCTTACAGACAATTAGGAAAGATGGTGAAAAGGAGGTAGGGATAGGCAGATATAGACAGGGAGTTCCTGAGACTGCAAAAGAACTATCGAGAAGTCTGAGAAAAAGGCACAGAAAAAATGGAGATTACTAACAATTTAGGAAGCTCTTGTATCCTGCAGTTGTCCTGTAGAATTTTGCCCAAATATCTGCCAGATGAGTTCCAGATAATATTGCTGATCAGTTGCAATGCATTTGATCTGACAAAAAAAATATATATATAAATTGGTAACTGATTGTGAGGTTACAGAAAATTCCTTTTCAAAGAGAATTTGAAATTTTTCCTGAAGCAAGGACTCCCTTTCTGGTTTTGTTGACTATTGCTGGGTTTGGAGGACATGAATACTCCTTGGGCCCCACAACTAACAGTAATGAACTCTCTCCCCACCTCCATGCTTATTTAACCAAACTGAGTCATTTCTCATGAAGAAATTGTTTCATTGCTGAAGAAAATGAAAGTTTTATGCTTTATGAAAAAGCTTTGATAAAGTCAAAAGTGAAAGGAGCAAGTAGTGACAACAGTAAGAATGTGAGTTGGTTTCTTAGGACATGTTTAGGAATTGTTCCTGCAGTTAAGCTCTGCAGCATAATGTGCACACAAGCACATTGCACACAGTCTATATTAAAAATTAAAATTATTTTGATGTGAGGGTGACTACTTAGCAGTTGAGAGATTTAAGTATTGAGTACACTTAAGAGCAATACAGTACTGAAGCAGCTTGCAACAGCACCAGGAGAACTGAAGACCTTGCTAAAAGCCATGAGGCCTTGAAATTGATATTTCTGGACAAAACTAGTGTTTCTAACCCAAATGTCTGTGAGGGCAGGGCAAGACAGAGCACTGTGGGCACTACACAGCTGGCAGAACTTAGTTCTGAAGTTTCACAAGCATTTTCCCTTCCATTGGCCAATGTTTGAGTGAAGCCTCTGGGGATAGATGTCTTGGCCACATCTGTCACTTTGAAAGCAGTGTTTTGGGCAGCTTGCAGGTCTGTTTTCTCTCTGGGGGCAAAGCTTGCATTTTATAAGAATAGTCCAAAAATAAATTAGCATTCAAGAGACCAAGAAAAAGGACAAGAAAATGTAGAAGTCTCTAATCAAAGTCTGGACTTGCACTTAGAGGTGTGAGCTGTGTTTTTATCCCAGTTCTCAACTCATTTTCATCATACATGAGAAATCTGTCTTTGCCAGCGATTTCCTTTTCTTTCATTATTGCATATTTACAGCCTTATTCCTCTAATTCTTTTCATTCTTCCTTGCTACTGTTTACATGTAGTTTTTGATAGCAAAATTCCTCAGGATTTCTCTTGGATACTTCCTCCTCTTTATGCCCCTTGATATCCATCTAACAGTTTCAGGACCTGTATATTAGTCTCATATAAACCTAGCTACTGCTTCTGACAGAATTGAGGTACCATGTATGTATGTGATACTCAGCTGCTGATTTTACTCTTAATTCTCATGGCTGAATCTTCATCTGCTTCCCGTCCTGTCTGTAGGAATCATGGTATCATCTCCACAGTATTCTGAAATGATGCCTGACAGCTTTGTCTTTTACCTGTCAGATGGAGGTTAAAATGTCTTTTACCTCTCAGATGGAAGTTAAATAACCTCTTAAATGAAGTAATCTGTCATTTCTTTCATGGCTGATGATATTAACCATGTTCTTGTCTTTGAGTTAGAACACAACTAATTCTGTTCACTGATTTTATCTTTTAGCTAAGTCCCTTCTAACTAACTGCACTTTCTGAAGTTCAGGGCATATTTTTTCAGACAGCATTTGCTTCAAGTGTTTCAAGCTTGATGTTTAGAGTTACTACAAAGCACTGATGTGCAGAAAGGCTCTTGCTTATACTTGCTTCTGTGCAGATCAAGGTCACTGCTAAATCTTGTGTCATGTTGGGTGTGCAGAAAATAAAAGGCTGCATCTGTGGGGAGGAATGGATAGCTGTCAGCTCATGGCTTAGACTCTTAAAGTGGGTTAAAAACTGGCTGGCTGGCCAGAATCAGAGTTGTGTTGAATGGAGCTAAATCCAGTTGGTGACCCTCAGGATTCAGTTCTGGGACTGGTCTTGGTCAGTGTCTTTATAAATGATTTAGATGAGGGCATTGAGTGCATCGTCAGCAAGTTTACAGATGACATCAAAATTGGGTGGCAGTGTTGATCTCAAGGGTAGGGGGACTCTGCTGAGGGATCTGGACAGGTTGAATCAATTAACCAAGGCCAAGTACACGAGGTGTAACAAAGCTAAATGCTAACTCCAGTATTTCATTCACAACAACCCCAGGCAATGCTACAGGCTTGGGGAGGAGTGGCTGGAAAGGTGCCCAGTGGAAAAGGAACTATGGGTGCTGGTGAACAGCCAGCTGAACATGAGCCAGCAGGAAGGCCAATGGCAGCCCAGCCTGTATCAGAAATAGTGTGTCCAGCAGGAGAAAGGAAGTGATCATATCCCTGTTCTCAACACTGATGAGGCTGTACCCCAAGTACTGTGTTCAGTTTTGGGCTATGCAGTATTAGAAAGACATTGAGGTGCTGAAGCAAGTTCAGGTAAGGGTAACAAAGCTGGTGAGGTGTCTGGAGAACAAGTCCTGTGAGGAAAGGCTGAGGGAATTGAGATTGTTCAGTTTGGAGGAGACCTTATCACTGTCTACAACTCCCTGAAATAATGTAGTGAGGTGAGTGCAGCCTCTTCTCTCATGTAAGTAACAACAGGAATAGAGGAAATGACCCACTACGGGAGGTTTGGATTTGGATAATAAGAAGAATTTCTGTACTGAAAGAGTAGCTAGGCTCTGGAACAGGCTGCCCAGGGAGGTAGTGGAGTCACCATCCCTGGAGGTATTCAAAAAATATGTAGATGAGGCACTGCAGGACATGGTCTAGTGGGATGGTGAGGTGTGGGTTGGTTTGTTTTTGTTTTTTTTTTCAGATGCAGTGATCTTAGAGGTCATTTTCAACCATGGCAATTCTGTGTTTCTGTGACATATATCATTCAGTTTAAAGCTGAGGATCAAAAGGGTCAGGCTCTTCTTCAATGGCTGGTGTCCAAGGAGGGTGCTAATCCATGCATTCCTAATACAGTTCCAGAATGCAGTTCCCAAATCTTCTTCCCTTCTGCCCACTGAGTCCAGTGTGGGACTTCCTCAGTGCCTGCTCCACAGCATCATTGGTGATGGTGATATAATTGCCACTGGGGCATTGGAGGGTTGGGCTTGATACTGCTTTTGTATATTTTAGTATATATTCCATTTAATTATTATTATTTTCATTAAAGATGTTTTATGTTTCTTTTCTAATCCATAAGTATCTGCTCCTTATTCCCTTTCTCCTTCCCTTGGGAAGGGAGAAGAGTTAAGAGAGAGCATCTGTCATACATCTAGTGGATGGTCCTTACCAGGCTGTGACAGTTTCTTGTGATTGAATTAACTTTTTATAAGTTCTTACTATTTTCAGCTTTGTGATTATTTGCATCTCCAAGTAAGATTGAACTGGTAAGCTGTTCTGGATCCAAGGTGAGGTTCCATCTGTTGAGAACCTATTTTCAAATGCTTGTTTACCTGTTTTCTACCTTAAAATTACATCTATAGTTACTGGGGATTTTTTTCCCCTCTGTATTTTCCATAAAGCGAATTTCTTATTAGAAATATTGAACATGTGATTAAAAAACAAAATAATAATGGAAGTACTTTCA
Organism: Ceyx melanurus; assembly: GCA_024611195.1. NCBI lineage: Eukaryota > Metazoa > Chordata > Aves > Coraciiformes > Alcedinidae > Ceyx > Ceyx melanurus. Next base: position 1,690 of record JANHGL010022943.1, on the reverse strand, counting down.
GTATCATCCTGTCATCCCAGTGATGGCATTGCTCACTTTCAGCTGATGCAGTCTATGTATGTGGATCAACAGCAGTAGTGCTGGCTCTTGGAAGAGTGAGCAGAGGCTCTTCATAGCTGTGTGCACAAATGTGGTCATTTACTGTCTGCAGTCAAAAGATATTTGTTCTCTGTTGAATCTCTGCATGTCTGACAGAGGTGGCAGGAGAAAGTAGGTCATGAGCAGTTGCCCAAGAGTGGGAGGGTCTTTTCTATTTCTTCTAGAGTTGGCAACCACAGCTTCATCATTTCATTGATGTGTTCTTGATATTCCAAATTGCTGCTCTCCTGGGTCTTCTCTCTCTTCTAGAAGCCCTTTGGGACCAAGGACCCAGTCTTCTTGTTTACCTTACTCCCTGCTGTGTGTGTTGCTGGGTCCAGAAAAAATGACTTCTCCCAATTAACCAGAAAAGCATCTGGGCACATAACACAGTCTCTGACTTCTGCTCTGGGTTCCAAACAAAAGCATACGGTTCTTATGGTTGCAGTATCCAAAGTCAAGTTTTCCCTTCTTTCCCTCTTTTTTCTTTCCAATGTGGCTCCAAAAAAAAGCACATCTGTTAGGACCATAGAGACATTCAGGATAAAAAATGAAGTGTCTATTTGACGATTATATAGGTGGACCTCAAATAAATGGATCCTGCTTTCAGCACTAATTTTTGTCTTGGACTGTGCTGTTGCTCCTCAAATACTATTTCCAAGGTGTAAAATCCAATAGGTTGCCATCTGCTTTTATAGTTTTACATGCCTTTTAAACATTTAAACTGGTGTTTACAGTACTTCTTTGAATACACTGTGTATTGCAACAGGAGCCAGAGGGGAGGTGAGCCAATATATCTCCTTCATCATCGCTGTACTTGCCTTCAGGAATTTGGTGATTTGATGGGTGTTTTTTTTAATGACAGGAGTCTAACTGTTGTGTGTGTCAAGATCAGGTAAATTAACTGTGTTCCGTTATGGGATCTTAATGATAAAATGATGGGGCTTTTGACAGGTGTATTGTTCAACTGGCAGATGAGGTGTGCAGTGCAGTCACGGTGCCAAGAGTGCTACACCCATATGCAAAAAGGTTAAATCGTCTTCTGTTGGCTCGTGGAGTAACGGCTTCAGCTGTTCAGTTTCCTGAATAACACTGAATTTTCAGGAATACGCTTACCGGGTCGCAAAGGTAACCAACGAAACTACTGACATGGTTTATTTGGGGGAGTGAGTATAATTCCCCATGGGGCCACCACCGCAGGGAGAGTTTCCAGTAACGAGTCGCTACCGCAAATTCGACCCCACATCCGCGCAGGTAGCGAGAGCGCAGTCACCGCGCTGGGCCGGGCCCGAGTCAGCCCGAGGTCGCCGCTGGGCCCACACTCCCGAGCGCGCCGCCCGTCCCGCTCCATCCCGCCGGCGGCGGCCGCGCGTGTGCAGCGCCGCGCACCTACAGCTGCGGCCGGGGCGGCGAAGGCCGAGGCGGAGCTTGGCCGTCAGCCCCGCCCCGCCCCTCCTCCGGCGGCGGCGGCAGCTGCAGCAGCAGCGTGCGCCCGGGCGCGGCGGCCACAAGCGGCTCCTGTCGCGCCGCCGGGTGCCCTCGCTGCCCGGGTCCTCCCACCGCCGTATAAAGCCTAGGGAGGGCGGCAGTGCCTTTCGCTCCTGCCCGCAGC
>JANHGL010022942.1:0-15450 GCA_024611195.1 Ceyx melanurus | reverse complement strand
GGTCACCCTCACTCACACACATGCTCTGCACTCACACTGGCCCTCACAACACCTCCCTCACCAGCAACAGATACACCTGTAGGCAAGGCACACCCGACACTCTCCACACACACCCCCTTCCAAAGGACTCACACATCTTTTTGTATCCCAGCAAAACCTCTTCAATGCTGCACCTCACACAGTACATTCATGGACCACAAATTCCTGCTTCCATTCTTGCATTGTCTCTAATGCTGCCTCCCTTCACACCTATGTTGAACACACTGACAATCTTATTCTCTAAGTTACTTATTTTCCCAGTTCTCACCTTGGAGCACATCCTAAGCAGCCATTATCGAGACATCACTGCACTTGCTTGCCCTTCACACCACCTGAGTGCTCCCCACAGCTCCTGGCTTCTCTTCCCTCCTGACGCAGCCCTGACCTTGCAGTTCCTGCAGTGACAGTGGCTGCTTCTGCCACCATGCAGGTTGCTAGGCAGTCAGAGCAAACCAAGCCCCTACTCTCCATGCCTGATAATCTTCCCGTCCTTCACAATAGTGCTCAGGGTGGAGGTGGTTCTCAGTGGTTCCCATCCCTACCATCTCGCTTTTCTACACCTACAACTACATTTGTCCATCTGCAAAGACAGCCTGTACAACGTCGCCCTCATTGGTAACAAAAAAGGAAATTTTACATTGGTAACTTCATCAATCTGACATCTTGCCACCAGTCACATAATCCCCTCACTTTAGGTCGCACAGAGGCAGAATAGTGTGGAGTAACAGGCAAGTGGATGAAGAGAAGGGGGCAGCGCTGATTACAAGCTACAGAGAGGTCTTTCTGTGCATAAATGTCTCATTTTTTTAATTATTAAAATAAGACACATATATCTGACATGTTGCCCAGGGCTTTGGTGTTCTGCTGCTTGACCCCTCCCCGGTCCTTTCACACACGGACAGCCTTTCACAGGGGGCTTTCCTAAATTTAGATTAAAGGTGAAATGATATGGGGCAGGCCTGTCCTGTCTCCTCTTCTTCTGGGAATGATGTGGAAGTGCAAAAGAGGCCATGGTGGTATCAGAAGATCATCATATCTCCACAGATCCTGATGAGTGGGGTAGAAAAGAGCTGGAGTCTTCTGAGAAGGCTTCTTTCAGTCACATACCTAGCTGCTGAGTTCAGCATCAGAGGAAGAGCTACTGGTTACCAGTCTGGGTAGATCAGTATCTTAAGGAAGAAGGGACCCTGAGGGGCACATGCAGAGAAAGCCCAGAGAAAGAGAATGAAAGACAAACCCATTGCTGTTGCATGTTCTGCTTCCTGTAGCCATTCAATGGTGTGGGAGAAGCATTTCAAGGAAAAAGCAGCTCCAAGAGACTGTCAGCATGAATGAAGAAGGAAAGGGTCCATGGAAAGGGCACCTGAAGCTGAGACAGGGACCTTTTTTTATCTGTAGTGAAATATTTTTTTCTGCAACAAGCAGGCTGGGACCATGCTCATATCAGTGCCCACATCCCAGCTGGGGTTTTGAATTTGTCTCCTCTGCCTGGTTACGGGATGCTCTGGCCTGTGGACAGGACAGGAAACACAAGCCCCAAAACACAGGGCTCAGCACAGGCACCTCCTCCCTCACCAACAGGCAATACCAGTTCATCCTGCCCAGAGCCTTCCTGAGACACTCGACAGCATGTAAAAGCAGCCACCACCCAGTCCAGATGTCACAGCCCTACCCTGGGACAACTGGGAATCACCACCAATTACAGCAGAGTTGGGCAGGTCAGGAATGGTACCAGGCACAGAGACAGGAATATATATTGAATCTCCGCTATGCCTTTTCTTCTCCCAGCTAAGCAAGCCTTGGGTCCTCAGCCTCTCTGCACAAAGCTAGAGCCACCATCCCCTGACTAACCTAGGGATCCTCTGTTTATTGTCACTTTTCATCAGTTTTCCAGGTAGTTCTTACTCCTCATTTTGGAGGTTAGAGCATCTTTTCCCTCTTGTTAGTCTTGTCCCTACTGAAATGCCCACCCTAATGCAATATTGCAGTCATACTGCCTATGTTCAGACGTCAAAACCAGCATTTTCCTTCTTTCCACTCTGTACCCACCCTCTGGACTTTATTCCCACAATTTCAATGAGAAATAAGTGTCAGAACTCTTTTTTAGATTATGTTTGTGAACAACTGTGAGGCTCTGAACTGCATCCTCTGGGGACAACAAGCTGCTAGGTACCCTGGAGCATTCTTTTACAAGCTGTACCACCCACCTCTCCCCATCCCAATATAGAGTCAAGGGATTTCTAGGATTTAGTAGTGGTGGACAAGGTTACAAGAGCAGTGGATGATAACAACTGTTTCAGATGTGCGTGTTAATTTGGTCCTTTCTGAGTGAACTTCTCAACCTCTAAACTGTCGTTTGCATACTTCATACAAAAAACAGTCCTGGCACGTTCATTCAGAGCGTGAACAGCGAGGCAGCGGCACGGGGCAGCTCTGTGCCCGGGAGCCAGGCTGAGGCGAGCAGGGGTGGCTTGGGGCATCAAAAGCCCGAGGAAAAGCGGGAGACCCGCCGGGAACCGGTGGCTCGGGGGTGCGAGGCCGCGGAGCTGACGGGGCCGGGGCCGCTGGCGGGACAACCGCGGGAGGAGGAACCGCGGGAGCGGCGCTGGGAGCGCCGTCTGTGCCAGCGCCTTACACAGAGCTCGGCCCTGGGCACCCTCCGGCAGCGGGGCTCGCTCAGCGATCGCCGGGGCGGGTGTGGTAACTCGGACAGAGCGTCCACAGAAACGCGCGGCCGTCCGGGTCGCAGGCTGCAGGGGATGGCACAGCCCGGTGCTGGCAGCAAACGGCTGTGATGGGAGCGGCTGCGGTCGCTGTGAGCGGGCAGACGGGCTCCCCTGCCGCGCAGCTGTTACCAGAGGAAGCTGAAAGGCTGAGGTTGAGCCGATTGAGCGGAGGAGCCAGGCCCTGCCCTCCCTCAAGCAGAAATGGGAGCACCTGTCAGAAAGCAGACAGGACCGGGGAGACCCTACACTCTGCCTCAGTCAGACCAGGGCTGGGCTAGAGCTATTTTTTTCATCTAAGTAGCTATAACAGTGATGTGTTTTGGATTCAGTATGGGATTTGGTAGGGTAAGGGTACTGATAATATACTGATATTTTTTTGTTGTTGCTGAGATATCAAGGACTTTACAACTTCCTGGGCCTTGTTAAGGCACCAGTGTCTCAGAAGCTGGGGGGGAGCATCTTCAGAGAAGGAGACTCCAACAGCCTCTCTGGGCAGCCTGTTCCAGGCTCTGTCACCCTCACAGGAAAGAAGTTCCTCCTCATGTTGAGGTGGAACCTTCTATGCTCCAGGGAAAGAGAGAGTAAGGGAGACAGACTTATGGATTAGAAATAAAACTAAATCAGCTTTATTGAAACAGTAATAATATTAATAAGAAAATAATGAAATATATATAAATATATGCAAACCCAATATCAAACTTCCCTGATGATGATCAGGGCTCCACTGATGCTGTGGAGCAGGCACTGGAGAAGTCACAGACTAGCCTCAGCAGCAGAGGGCAACTGGCTTCAGGAATGGGATTGGGATCAAAGGCAGAACAGAAGGAGTCCTCCTTGGATGCCAGACATAGAAGAGCTTGACCCTTATGATCCTTCAGCTTTATATGACATATATGGGACGAAATCCTTTGTTGATCAGTTAGGGTCACCTGTCCTGGCCACTCATCCCTTCAAGTGTGACCTTTTTACTTACTTCTGACCCTTTCACTTACAGCACTTACACAAGATTGAGCAGTGACCTTGATGTGCACAGGAGCAAGTATAAGCAAGAGCCTTTCTGCACATACCAACCCTTGGTATAGGTACCAACATACCAACTCTGGCCATGGAGTGTTATCGTTGTGGGAAGCAGAGACTGCAAAAATCTGCTGTGAACTTCAGAAAGTGTTGTTAATTAGAAGAGGCTGAGATGAAAATAAAATCACTGATCAGAATTTATTCTGTTCTAGCTCAAAGCAGGACATGGTGCACAAGCATCTGGACTGAACATCTGAGCTACAATAAACAGAACTGTATGGATGTTCCCTGGCTGCCATCCTGTGGGTATTTTGAGCACTTCCATTTCAGTCTGCAACAGCTGAGAAAGAAAGGACCAAGTTCAAGTAATTCACCTGGTTCCTGGCAGCATCACAGCCTGGAAGGTTTCTTTATGAGATCCAGATGCCTCTGGATCTCATAAAGTACTGCTGCATTTTTTCAGTAAAGGAAGACACTGAAAGGAGAAGACCTGGTGTTGTGTAGGTACCTTCCTACATTCCTATTTCTTACTAAAAACGATGCTGGTTCACTAATTTATTAACCATTCATACCACATAATAGTTTCAATCTCTGTTGTGATTATTGACATCCAACAGATTTTCCATCTTCTTCTCAGATTCTTTTAAGGATTTTCCTCTTTATCATAATAGACAACAAAGTAACCTCAATAAGCTAAAATAATTACCTGTCCTCAATTAGCAATGAAGTAATGATTTTAGATAAATAAGAGCAATTATTGGTTAATGACATTGTTGACATATACTGAAATATGAAACATTAGCTTAGATTACATTAAGGGATAGTCAAATAGTAAGAATTAGTTGTATTACGTATAATGTGATGAAATATTGATGAAAAATGTCACATTTCATGTCAATGAAGCTATTGTTTTACAAAGATAACCTATAAATGTTTGCTGTTGGATATACTTCTGGAGACTTTAGAATGCTATTGATTACATCAGGGCTTTTAGGAGAATAAATGCAATTCCTCAAATTGCTTCGGGATAAAAGGGTGAGATAAGTCTAAATAATAATGTAGCATTCGGGTCCAATAAAAGCTAGTTCCACACTATTCTTAATTTTAAAACACGAGAATTAATTCCTTTTTGTTTCTTTATGGCAATGCTATAGAATGTAGTATACCCTTGGAGACGCTGGAGGGGGCAAAGTGAAAACAAACGGAGGGAAGTTCGATCCTCTGAACTGCTTCATTTGTCTCATCACTGCAAATACAACATTTGCTGCTGTCGAATTGCAGGTTAACTGTAAAAAAATTCTACTAAATCACAGAGCAGTCAAACTAAGACTGTTAGTCTGTTTACTTAGAATGTTTTTTGTTTTGTCTTGCTTTTAATTTAAGAGTGGAGGTGAATGAATCACTGAGCCTTATCTAATTTCTTGGTAATTTCTGCCACCTTTTTTGAATGCAGGATGGTTTCACTGGCACCAAGAAAGGCAGCTGGGTCCAGTTACTCCACTTAAATCACAAACTCAAAGGGTTAATTCTATGAGTATAAACATACATTAAACACTGAAAGGTGGCATCTGCTTGAGAAGATGCTTAGGAAGAGATACAGAGGCCAAAGCAACAAACTTTTTGCATAAGATGACTAAAAATCAATATTCTGAAGAAAAGAATTAAGGTACATTTTTTTCTATGGGAATTAAAAAAAAAAAAAGGTAGTTGATACGTTTACTCTTAAAGTATGTATTTAAAGCAAGAAAAAGATGGGATTAAATACTTGTCATCTGAAACTATTAATGTGCAATATTAAATACATTTCTGTATTTTAAATTTGTTAAGCATGTATTGTTCCATGTTTTAAGAGATAGATAATATTTGAAACCTCCCAAGTTCATTTGGAAATGACAAAACTTTGCTGTTTTCCACAGCAAATCAGACTCGAGCCACTAGGTGTCTCTAAATGTAAAATAAAAGTAATCAAGAAGGCAGCTAAGACTACATGTGGAACAGAGATATGCAGGGGACTGAAAAACGTTTCTTTTATAGGCAATAAGCCTGAGCTTTTAATAATCACTTACTGAGTAGAAATCTTTGACTGGATCTGTGATAAGCTAAGTTTCTTTTGAAACTTATTCTTCCTTAATTATGAGCACAGTTTAATTTTTGAGTGGTAGCAAACAGTTTTACAGAAATCATACCAGTGAACAGCTACAATAAAATCAAACATCTAGAAAATCTTGATTAACTCAATATAGATTCTAAAACGAAAATACATTTTTCTTTACAAGATTTTTTTTTTTCATTGTTTAAGGTAGCTTTTTCTGATCTGTCTTGCTATACAAAGTGGGTATGCTTTCTGGGACGTGTTTTCAGTGGCACAGATTACTCCATTGAAGAGATGGAGATGATAATGAGGGCAGAATAGGACCCAAACTTAAGGACCATAATCAGAAGTATGTGATCCTGTTTCCAGATGTACATACAGGGTACAGTGACTAATTAGTACATATTCAATTATATTTGAAAAGTAGTAAAAATATTTCTCTTTCTTTTCCTAGAATTATTAATGACATGATCCCAAAGCACTGTACAGATACTAATTCCAACACTATTTTCATAAGAAAGGTAGGTAATAGATGTTTCAGTGTTTGTGAAATTGGAGATGTGAAGTGACATAGAAAGTTTCTACACAAAAACATTAAGGTGAGTCTGAGCTGAATATATTATTTTCTAAAGCTTAAAACAAAATTAAAAATTACACATTCTTCTCATTAACTCCAGGTATTCAATTATTCAAAATTATAAATTTGTGGCACTTTTTTAGAGTTGAAATACCTCTTTTCAGTAATAAATAAAAGCCCTGTGAGATAAGTCTATTTTTAGTCCAGTAACCTAATAGTTCCCAACACTGTCAAAAGTATGATGGGTAGAATATCAATCTATGACAAGTTACTGTATTTTTTGTATGTTAAAATTTCAGGAGGGTTCACAGCTCATAGCTTCTCACTGTCAGAAATCAGCTGATTGATTTTCTGCTAATACTCTTGCTTTGATGATGTATCTCTTGAGAACATATTTAGTTACAGAGTTCATTATTTCTCTTTTATAGCTTATGGAGTCTACTGAAAATTATAGTGTATACCTAGAGATGCAAAATCTATGTATCTGAAAGGTAGAAGTGAACTGGCTGGAAAAAAGTTTTGGGGTTTTTTTCCCCATGTTTTCCTGATTGATTTTTTTTCTCATTGGTTTCAGCCTTCTGTGTTGCTATGGTCACAATAATGAGAATATAGCTGTTCATCTTTGAATTTGATCTGAAGAGTGCATAATTTTTTCCTATAATAGACAAAAATCTTCTGCCAATGATTGCTTCAGGAGGAAAGGAAAAAATATAATCTTCTGAGGTGACTGGAATATTTCTTCATTTTTTAGTATAGGGAGAAACTGTTGAATGTTGGTCAGCTGAAAATTTCACTATGTTAACTTAAGGAGCAAATGCACTTCCTTCTCAGGAGAATTTCAGAAGAAAGATAATTAAAATCTTGGTGTTCTAAGGTCAAATGTTCTTTACAAATACACATGGAAGGAGACAGAAAAAGATGGCTTCATAATGTTCACTGATAAAAACAGGGGATGCCAGGAAACTGCTCCTACACTCTGTATTTGTATTACCAATTGAAATGTGACTTTATTTTCCCCCACCAAGTTTATTTTTTTTAACATTTCTATAATGAAAGAAATCTTAAAACAGCAGCAGGCTGTGTTTTCATTTTTCATGTGGAAGTTGAGAGGTTATCTTCCACATGTTATTGAAATCAGTAGTTAAATGTTCCCTGCTGGTTCCTTGTTTTCCTTATGCAATACATTATATTAAAATCTGAGTTCATGACCATTGTTGTTGCTTTACAAGAACCCTGTAGAGGAGGAACTTCCTGAGAAGAACAATATGTAGTTTTAGTGCCAAGAAGGTGAATCATCAAACTGAAATCTCCTTGTTTCTGGTGAATTAACTGAAAGATGCTGGAAGGCACATTCTTGCTAATAAAGGATATGTAAGCTCACAAACAAAAAGAATCATATTGTTCTCATATAAGTTGAAAAATTGGATTGAAAAATAATTACATACATCTTCCAGAAGCAAATCACTCAACATTGTCAGGTATCAGGTGACAGACACATCCTTAATGACAGCATTGTACCTAATTACTCTATTGAATAGTGTGGACTGAAAGTATAGATATTTTTGATATAGTTTAGGTAAAAATGCATTGTAAACAATTCTTTTCTTTTTTTTTTTAAGTCTTTCTAAATTGATTCTGTATCTGCAATGTTGGGATTTTTGAATTGAAATCAACTTATAGGACTGAAATAACATCAAGCATTAAATAAGAAATACTAATATGGGAAAGGGACAACATGGGGGAGGGCATGACTAAGTAAGAGAGTAATTACTTGAGGTAGTGAATCTACCACAGTTTAATTTTTGAGTGATAGCAAACAGTTTTACACCCACCCCAGCTACCAAACTGTCTTAACCAGGCTCATCTCTCAAATCATCTTAATCATCAAATCATCTTAACAGTCTCATCTCTCAAATCTCTTTGGAGGTATAGTCATCATCCAGACCTAATTTATTTGAACTGCAGACAGCCAGTCCTGAACACAGAACACAATCCTGAACATGGACTCCCTTCTGCTCCAAGGACACTCCCCTACTTTGATTTAAGACCTAAGACTACAATTATAATATGATAAGTAGTCATAAACACAACAGTTTTTATGATTTTACTGCTTTGCATATTGTAAAATATTTTAACATTGCATGAGAATATTTACTATCCAATATAAATCCTCAATTGCTAATATAGAATTAAAATTCAGCTTGTCTTTGAGCAATATTTATTCACACTTTATTTTAGAATATTATGCTTACTTTGTCTTAGCTATAGTTAATAGTCACATAACAGTTCTGTGTGAATCTGTGTTTAAAAAAAAAAAAAAAGAAAAACCCCACAACTTTATTCCACTTTAGATACTTTGCAAGTGTTAAAATCAAACTTTAAGAACTCCAAAATTATGTTCTTAATAAAATAGATGTACTAAATTGACATGGCTGGCAAAGACAACGTTCTGAAACATGTTTAGACTAGAGACAGCTGCATTCAGAAGATAGAAGCTGAGGAAATGATGGGGAGGAAACAGTTCTAACATTTCTCCTTTCCTCTTCCAGCTCTGAGTGTGTATTAGAAGGGTAATTTCTTGTTGGTCTTTCACTGCTCCAGCAATTGGCTGAATTGTTCCTCCCATGTGAAACATAGGAGGAGTGTTCAGAAAAAGTGAAACACACTTGCAGTGAGAAAACTGAATGAGAATCATTTAGCCTTCAGCCAAATGAATCTTTTCCTGTTTCTTAAAAAGAAAAAAAATTAGCTTTGAATTTATGTTCTTTAATTTTCTGCTGGAATGGAACTTCTCTCTGTAAAAGGTAGGTTTTTCTTCTCATTTCTGCATCATTGTGACAAATATTTAGTAGGTGGCTATAAAAAGCAACTTCATAAGCTGCAGATGTGTGTTGATCATGTAATTCAATGGGAATATTTCTTGCAATACTCCAGGGGAAGTCAAGTCAGTGTAATATATAAATGCTACACTCTTGCAGTGCAATTGAACCCCTGCATTGTTTGGACTCTGCTTGTGGCTCAGTGACAGTTTGATTTCTCCCCATCTGCACTGAAAGTTTTCTCAGTGTAAGACATGATGGAGTTATTTAGGCTGTCAATAAACATTCTGCAAATATGATGATATTCCATAGAGTGCTCTGGCAATATTGAGGGACAGATGAAAACAAGAGTAAAGAAAATGAACGTAGATTAATTTAGGCAGGTGGGAAAGGAATTGGAAAACAATGGTAAAATTTTGGGAACCTTTGAGGTGTAAAGTTGTAGGCTGAAAGTTTTGTTTTATTGGCCATTTATAAGTCCTAAGTATAGTGGTGAAATATATGACATACATAAGTATACTCTTAAAGGTTTAATTATTTTAAGACTGCATTGATGTTTCATTAAATGTGAATGGAACTGTCTTACATGCATTGATTGACAGGAAAAAATGAAAACTCTCAAATTATATTGTTTAAGAGTCTAAATTCAATGAACTTCAGTAGACAACCACTTGATAAAAAATGATTATCATATTACAATTTTAGAATGATAAAAATATATCTGAATCACAGTGTTATTAAATTCAGGACATTTTTCATTAATAGAAGTGATACCATAGCTTCAGGCTGAACCAAGCCAGGATTTGAAATGTTCACTTTTCAATTGGTAAGGTGTTTACTGCAGTATATCTTTTCTACCAGACAGAGTAAATACAGTGTAATAAAAGATTCTCTGTAGGATGAGAGAAGCTACTTTAGATGATATGAAGTCTGTGAGCCTTCTGTGACTATTGTATTCATATATTTACTAAGTTTCTGTAAGCTGAAAAAACTTTCTACATGTTTTCTTTCTCAAAGAATTCTGAGTAATCATGTTAGATTACCACAGCGGTGCTTACATGTTTCAGGAGCATGTTTTCATTTTTGATTGAGGTTTTTTAATACCATAAAAATGCTTGCTTTTTTTTTTTTTTTCATAAAATGTATTGTCAAGAATTGCTGAAGGTTTGTTTTTGTTTTTTTTTTAAATGCAGTGAAAAAAGGAAGGTTGGCTAAAGCAGATGGTAAGTCTGATTTCCCTTTTAATTTCTGCTTTACATTTTTATTTATTGCCTGTACATGTGTATATCACACTAAAGAATTATTTAAGCCTGGGACTACTTGCATACATTTAATCAACAGTTCAGTATAAAACTAAGGATGAAAGAATTAACAGAAATATGCATATTTTTTAAAGATAAATAAACAAGTCTGTGACCTCAGACAATTTGTAATTTGCAATAACGGATTTGTGGAAACAAAACTTCTCATCAAACAAAAATTACAGCTCCTTTCCATTGCCAGGATGTTGTAATAATACTCAGCCTTGACACTGTTATTCTTCAAAAAATGTTACATTTTCTCATTTATTTAGAAGGTAGAAAGTTCTTGAAATAATTTATGAAATCTGAAGAAAGTGGTGTAGTGAAAAATGCTGAAGGGTAACATTTAGAGAAAAGCAAAAGAGGTAAAGACTTACTGGAGAAATTACTATTTTAAAAGGCAGATGACATTCTGGGCAAGACAATGATAATGCAGACAGTCTGAAATTTCTTTAGGTTTTTTGCTGGAAAAGGAAACAGAGAAAGATAGAAGATTATTAGGTTTGATCATCTGATATGATACATAGGAACATGAAATTTTCAAATCAGGAATGAAATCTACTTTGAAGTTGAATGTTTCTATAAATAGAAATAAAATAGGTTTTAATGTGCTGGTTCTTTCTTTCAGATGCCTACAAAACCTATGTTGTTTTAAAAGTCCAAAATTTAAGAAGCATGACAATATACAGAAGTGGAAGTGAACCTTGCTGGGAACAGGACTTCATGTTGTAAGTAACAGGGAATTATTGTAAATTGTCTTTGTTGTATCTTTGCTGTATTTGAATAGTTCAGAGCCTTTAATAATATCTGTGACCACATAAAAGCAAGGAAAAAAGCATCCATCTCACAGAAAAGTTACAGGCTATTTCTAGGGAACACAACAAAAGTGAATTTTGCAACCCATGTTGCAGATCAAGGCCAGCAGTCAACAAAGAGGAGAAAATATTTGTTTTCATTGTCTTTAAACACTCATAGTGACTGACATACTGAGGAAACCATCCACAGCTGTCAATTTCAAAACAGTTAACACCGATAAATATGCAGCCTCATAAGATGCTGAAATCATACATTAATCTCTACTATTTTTGGTCTCTCTTTTCTCCTTGCACAAATCTTTCTCTGTAACCACATCCTCTTTGTGGAAATATAGATTTTATTCCTGAGGTCTACAGTTGGTTGAAATATTTTTATGGAATTAGACATTTAATCAGCTTTACTTATGCTCATGAAAAAAATGTCATTTTTATAATTTTGGTCATTTTCTTATGCAAATATTCTAATATTTTGTCAGAAGAATTAGTTGTTTTGAATCATTTTTCCATACTTTCTGATTATAACCTATAACCTATTATAAACACAGAACTTATCTTTTGACAGGTTCTGTGTATGCTGAAATGGACATTTTGATAGACATAAATATCAAAAAATACATTTTATATTAAAAGAAACATTTCTAAAATCTTCATTTTAATTTCTTCATAGATATTTCACATTAATTTTTTTTCACAGTGCTCTTTATATCACTTGCAACAAGACTTGTCCAGTATAATTTTTGTATTATGTCTGCTATCTTGCATTTTCGAAGTATACTGAAAAAAACCACCTCTGTATCTAAGTCACTAACTGAAGTTATTATGATAGATTACTGAGCAATTGAGACTGGATTTTCAGTTTAATGGTTTCTATATTCATTGTTTTTAGTGAAATCTGTGACGATGGAAAGGGCTTCATTATAGAGCTGTGGAAGAAAGGCTTTCTCTGGGATAGCATTTTAGGTGTTTTATGGATTCCTCTTGCAACTGTGGAACATGCAACAGATGTAAGTCTACTTTCTGTGAAAATAAAAAATACAGAATAAAATCCAATTTATTTCTCATTCTTAGCTTCCCCAAATACTGTAATGTCATCTATGACTGATATATATTTCAACCTTAACTATTTCAGTCTGTAATATTGAGGCATAATGCACATGTGGCTCTCAAAGTGACAACTGATATGCATTAGCCATATGTCCTGAAGAAATGGCTCACATAATGACTCAGGTAAAATTCAGTAAGTGGATTAGAGTTCATCTGCATACACAAATTATTAAGGAGTCAGGGACAGTTTGGTCTATGTAATTAGAATGAGGGAATTTCAAATTGAGGTGTCTGGCCTGCTTCTTCATTTTGTGACCTTGGCTAAATCTCTATTAAAATGGGAAAAAATATTGTTGTTCTGTCTCTCAAAGGATTTGGCCATTATCTCAAAGAGGAAAATTTGCCCTGTGGTGCTAGAGAAGAAATTAATAGTAGAATGAGCACATAGAGAAGGACGAGTGGAGAAAAATGGGTCAATTCCAAGAGTTATTATGTGTAGCCTAGTCATAGTTAGCCAGCAGAATGAGCTTGGCTGCTTTCAGAAGGCTAGAAAATAAAGAAAAAGGTTTCTGGGAATGTGTAACACTAAAACAATTTGCAAGTGCTGCAAAATCATCTGAAATTGCAAAATGTAAGAGGTAGCATATTCTAATACTCCACATTAATAAATATATTTTCTACACATAGCCCATAAAGTCTATTTTTAAAAAAAGTAACCCTGAATTAGAGAAGATTAATTTAGTATTTGCAAATAAAATTAAGTGTGCCTTCTTTATTTTTCTAAAAAAACCCCATTTCTTTGTAACTCAGAATAACCTATAAGAAAGTGGCATTTCAGAAGCTTTGTTATTAGCATATATTGATTGCTTCAGTCTTGCTGGAGTGTATTTGTTTGACACCCATTCAAAGGGGAACTGGAAAATCTCAGTTCATAAGAGTAATTTTCAATATTCATATTTCTTGTGTCTTCTTACACATTAGGATAGATGATTATTTCTCTATATTGTAGAGCAATATTTTATTCTTTCAAATTCCACACCTGTGAGAAAACTTGATGATGTCCTAACTACAATTTACACAGCCAAAAGTTGGAAGAATATAGAATGGATCCAAAGCCTATTGGTGTCATAAAGAAACCTCTATTTACTTATGGGAACATTAATTCAGGAAAAAGTATCTAATGCTATAAATCCTACCCAGGTAACTTTCAGAATGCTTTTTCCTAGGAAGGTCCAGGTTCCTGGTGGACATTACATTCTGAACTGATAAAAAATGGGAGTGAGATTCAAGGCACAAAAACACCAACTTCACATGAGATCTTACTGGATGTCTACTTTGCATTGCCATTTGGTGAGTCACGGACTGAGATCTTGCTCCAGCTTTCCAACCAGTCTATCAAATAATCAATCTCCTCACAATAGTTTCAGACATAATACAAAGAGATTATTATATTTCACTTTTTAAACAGTGTAATGACCTGTGGCTAAAAAGACTAAACCTAAAATTTCTACAAGCGTAAAAGTGAAGGAGAAACATTAATTACCTTTGGAAAGGAAATGTATTGTCAGAAACTGAACTTGATAATGCAACTAATTCTGACCAGAATAGGTCAGTTATTTCTGATGTTTCTAGGTCATGTATTTCTGATGTTTCTGGGTATAGTCTTCATGACAACATGCCTGTTAGTATGTGTGTTAGAATGTATAGATTTTCACAGAGTAACTCTGGACTGTTGTGGATTCTTATGAGTCAGGACAGAGGCTGCATACTTTGTTGGTTTGTTGTTTTTTTTTTTAACTTATTTAGTACTTCTTCGCCAATAAAACATTTTTAAAAGATAACCTAAGCCCTAGTAATGTTCTGGTTTTCATTTGTTCTAGTTGATGGGTGTATTTTCCCCAGCAGCCACAAGCAGTTTTCAGTTGTCTGAGTGAAGATTCATATAGAATAACTTTTTTCTTGCTATCCCCATGTGCCTCCATTTAGATCATGCTCATTTAGAGATAGTTTTATTTCCTTTAAGCATGATAAAAAGCACAAATATATTGTATGGACTGAGTCCTTAAGTATGAAAAGAAAATAGTATTACAAAAAAATAAACTGTTTATAAAGATGCTGACAGAAAAGGAACAACAGTTTGTTCCTTTAACAGTAACAGTGGAATACCCATTATAAAAGGAAAAAATAAAGAACAAATACAAATTATTGTATCATTTATATGTGTCATAAATTCCTGAACCCTCTGTATCTGCAGAATGTTTTGTGTCCTTACAAAGTTTTTCTATCTAGAAACCTGGTGAAAGTCTGTTATAGAATCTCTTAATGTGTGTTTAAAAGCTGTAAATTCATGTTTTTCCTGATTTCAGGCTGCTACATGAAGGGAGAGTCAGTTTGTAGGTTGGTGCCTGTATTTTGCTTACAAATATATATATACTTGAAAGTGTTTTAAATTGAGACAGTCTCTGGTACCATAGTCATGAAGGGCTATAGAAATCCTGTAGAGGTCACTCTGACACTACCATTTTCTGCACAGAGGGATGATTTCAAAAGCTTTAAGTCTCCCGTATTGAGAAAGCCTCATGTTTACTCTCTACCTGGAGTCTGACTAGGGCATTACATTCCGATTGCATATTCTGTTGAATGAGTCTCAGTTCAGCTGTGTTCAGTTAAGATCATCTCCTTGACTATTGGATTCAGTACAGCCTCTTTTTTATGAAAAAATTACATTGGAAAAGTAGAAGATTGTGGTTATTTTTCACATTTCCTGAAAGGTGTCCATCTGAGAATTCCAGATAGAAAGATAAGAACCCTCTATGCTGCCTTTACAATATGGTGTAACAATAAAGGTAACAGCTTTAGGCTTCTTGAAGTTTTCAGAGCAACAATCAGAAGGTGATTTTGGAACTCTTTCTGCCATTCTTGGAAAAAGTAATTTAATGATAATGTTTTATAATGTTTCTATAATGTTCTGACTTGGTCAATTACCTATCAGTATGAATTTAATTAATTTAATTAATTTA
>JANHGL010022940.1:0-59107 GCA_024611195.1 Ceyx melanurus | reverse complement strand
TCTTCTCCAGACTAAACAATCCCAGCTCCTTCAGCCTTTCCTCACAGGAGAAACTCTCCAGACCCTTCACCAGCTTCATTTCCCTTCTCTGAACCCGTTCCAGCACCTCAACATCCTTCTTGTAGTGAGGTGCCCAAAACTGGACACAGTACTGAAGGTGTGGCCTGACCAGTGCTGAGTACGGGGGTACAATCACCTCCCTGCTCCTGCTGGCCACACTGTCCTGATATTTATTTATTTTATTCATTCCTGGCATCTTCCTGTGTGTCCCCCTGTCCAGGCTGTGTTAAGAGTTAAATATTTGGGAATGATGGTGCCACAGCCTCCATGCTAAGAAAAGAAATGTGCAATGCAGCCAGTGGGAAAACTCCGTGCCACTGTTTTCCTGAATTTTAGCACTTTCATATGGCAGAAAATAGCACCTGTGTATGGCAACTAGGAGTTTCAGTCAACCTTTAGGTTGGTGTAATGAGCATGTGCCTTGTTTTGTTTTTGCAGAACTAATTTGTAGTGCATTAAGGACCTAGGTATACTAGATAAACACGAGACTTGGAGTTGCTGATATGATACAGGCCAAGAAAAAGAGACAAGTAGGCAGAAGTATTTTTGAGCCTGAAGTTGATGCTGAGGGTTGGTATAAATGAGAATATCCTTCAGGGGTTCAGCTCTACTTAAAAGACAGATCTGATCAGCTATGTTCAAAATCAGGTGTACTAAGACTGCAGTTTTAATCAAATTGTAAAATTTGTTTGAAGACAATAAAACATAACCATTTGTGCTTTTTGTCTGTTCTTTCATTGCTGGCGAGATTTTATCCATTTTAATTAAGTGAAAATCATTTTCTTTCTAGGTTTCTTTCTTTCACTGTGGAAGATAAGCAAAGAAAACCCACTTCTTTGCAGTTAAAAGGCTCATATTGGATGAAGGTGTTGGAGTACCACTTTGTATCCTCAGAAAGAGGTGTCAAAACCATAGGCTGTAGGGAACCTCATTAAACTGATATAGCTTGTATAAAAGGAGGTATAACAAAGAGACATTATCAAATAAAAATCTTTCTGGGTGAAATGTAAGCGTGGTTTTAACGGATGCCTCTAGGTGGTGCTAACGTTATTCCACTGGTCAAGATCCACGTTTTAAGAAGGATTTCAAATCCCAGTGAAACCATTCCGAGCTCAGCTTTTGAGTAGAGAGGGGGCCACATCTACTCAACAGACCATATACTGATGATTTGCAAATAAGAATTCACACACTTTATTTCTGATAAGTGAATCTCCCATAAATCTACGTTCAAATACCATTTAGATGTCTTGTTTGAACCCACAGAGGCAAATCATTTCAGAAATTATGTTAAAACCCCATCTTTAACCAAATGTTGAATCAAAGAATTGTGGTGTGTTGCTCAATATTTGGAGCAGCATCTTACACCAGCACTAATCTAGTGACTGAGCTTATATTTATACCATTTTACAGCTTGAAATTTTTATTTTACCTAGGCGTAGCATATAGTAATTCTCATGCTGCAGGATGTGTAGAGTTAGAGTTACAGCTCTGTCTACCAGCAGTTCTCAAGGCCTTTGGGAAAGCAAGCCCTCGTAAGCCTTTAAGTATTTTGGTGAGAAAGCAAAGCAAAACTTTCTCCTGGAAGAGATTTGTGCACAGTTTGCAGAAAACCCAAGAGCTGGCATTGTTTTATGCCCACTGTAAAACAGTCTTTGATATTAAATAAAAGGTGATTATTCATCCAGCCATGTTTCCTTTGGACAGCAGTGTAAAATTTCTACATAGTTGAGGATACTTTATCTTTTTCCTGCCTCATTCACACATACTTCCCTTGGCAGCCCGGGTTGCTTGGCATTCTGGTGCTTACGTACAGCTTTTGGATACTAAAAAGTGGGAACTGACTTCTGAGTCATCATTGCTGACTGATAATTTTCTTTTTTAGCATTGCAATTTCCAGTTGAGGCAAAGTCCAGAGCCAGCTTGTCCTGTAGCTCACCTCAATGCTTTATTAAATTAAGAGGAAATCTATTCAAAGCTGTGGCTTGTTTGTGAGATGATAGGTGGGCTGTGGGGGTGGTGAGAGAGGAGGGAGCTGAGTGGTAGGAATGTGCCTTAAACTCACCATGTTCTAGCACCCCAGGAGGCACTTTATCCTCAGTACCCTGCCTGGTTGAGTGCAGCAGGACAGGCTGTGAACCTGCTCCCTTAGCAGCATGCATCTCTGTGCAGTGCTGTGCTGCATCTGTTTCAGGTCAGGGTGAGCACCAAATGAATTCTCCTGGGTCCTGGAAGCACAGTGATGTCAAGAGAAATTGTGGGTTCAGTGTGGTTGGTATAGTAACACTCCACAAATGTCTCCAAATTGAATCAGGAAGGTCTGTTTAATAAGGGGTAGCCAACTCTGCTGACCTACAAATTGCATGTGGAGGTCTTCTGACTGAAAACCTCAGGGATGTCCTAAGGAGAGCTGAGGGAAACTCTAGGAATGTGTCTCTGGACTCCTGCCATAATGTTTGTCCCAGCTCCTCCAGCCACAGATGATCCCTGTCATTTTGTAAATATTGAAGAGACAATACAGGAAAATTATTTTAACCAGAACAACTCATATTTATTTTTTCTCTGGTGGGGTTCAGTGACTTAAATTTGTCTTCTCCTTGACTTCTCTTGACTACTTTGTTTTCTAAAGCACATTGTCCTATGGTATCTTATCTGAAATCTGCCACACGTTTGTCATCTCTTAGGAATCTCTTTTGGATTAGGTTTTGTGCACTGTTGGAACAACAATAGTATTTGAGGACAGACAGTGCCTTGCAGGGTTGATCCTTTAATTTGTAAGGCAACACCAACATGTGCAATCAGCATGGGTCTTAGTGTGGTGAGCTAACCACATAGGTAATACAAATTACTCACTGCTTATGGGTAATTAACCTGCTAATTATTCACAAAACATTTTGCTCTCTGGCAGTTTTGTAAGTTGACAGGAATCACCCAAGCTGAAGGAAACCTTTAAAAATTCATTTTACCATTGCCTCACTTAATGTCAAATCACATCATATCTTAGAACAACACTTTTGTATATACAATGAGGTAATAGTGAAAAAAACCCTTCCTTCATTCCATGTGAATGCCAGCTGTCATTTCAACTAACCAGAGATACCCATCTATGTGAGAAATAAAGTACAAAGAGTGTGCCTTTGAAGACCATGTACCTTTTCATCATTCAGCCAAGATTTAGATATGAACTAAGTTTAGATAAGATACGAAAGTTAGGTTTTGATTCTGCAATTTTATGCCTCAACAATGCTTTTAAAAAATAAGGAAGTTTTTTAATGCTTGTGTTTTGTTTAGTGATATTTTTCTCCTGATATTCAACAAAGGGTAACGTGTGTGCCTTGTATCGTTGTGTTCTTTGTACATATAGGTGCAAAAAATGATGGACAATAACTGAATCATCTGCAATAATAATCAAGAAAAGCACCAAATATTGCAAGCTACATGTTCCTGGTGTTGGGATCTTTGGGGCTGTTTGGACAGTCAGGTCTTGTTTTCTCATTACTTCAGACTATGGTGAAGACAGCAGCTTCCAGTGGTACTGGGCTTTCTGGGACTTCATTCTTTCTTCACTTGTGAGAGGAGATAGGTTTCTCTCCATCATCACAATCCCCCTTCTTCTACCTGTTGGGATATAAACACCTCCCCAGTAGTTTGGTGGTTTTTTTTGTGTAATAAAGGACACCATAACCCATCAGACCTTTTCCCTTACTTTCCCAGAATTACTACAATTTCTCCCTCCTCTGCTCCAATATGTAGAAATACCTCTAATCCATTGCTACTGCTTTAGTAGAAAGGAGAAGGAGCACTGAAAAGAGGAGCTATTTTGAAACACTCGCCTTTAGGATCATGAAATGGGTGGCATAATTATCTAAAATATGTCAGTGCTTGAAAAAAAACAACTGTACTTTGAAAACCACCATTCCTTACATGAATATCTTTCAAGATTTCTGGACACTGAAACGCACATTTTAACTAAGCTGTAAGGAAAATAACAAAGCTCCTTTACAAATAGGTGAATGGAGGATAGGTCAAAAGCCTTTCAAGACTTTTTAGTTCATACTAAACCATTCATCCGTTGGCCTTCTATTGCCTTTGAAAATGGACATTGTTGTGATGTGCAGGAGTAGGGACACTGATATAACAATGCACTTGGGTGATCGTGAGGTGCAGTGAATTACCAGCCACAAAAGAAAAGAAACCATCTTTCAGTACTCTGTGATCATTATATTTTCTGTGGCAGTGTCAAAAGCACCAAAATCAGGCAAGATATCCTGAATTTGGTGCATGTAGTTGCCTTATGCTGTTTTGGTATATCAGTAAGTGATGGAATTTATATTAAATGTGGTTTGTTACAGCCATGCTGATTGAATGGCAGTGCCTTTTATAAAAGCATGCTTTTGAATGTCATTGATATTTTATTGTTAAAATTGCTTTCCTTTCTCCTAGATTTTGAAGTGCTGCTCAATTAGTGGTTGTGATGCAAATTTTAGAATTGCTACCACTCTGCTTTCTTCTTAGTGTGAAAATAATTTCTATATATGAAATAAACCTAAATTTTAACTCTCATTTTGATCCTGTCATTATTTTTATTGTTTGTTTGTTTGTGGTTTGGGTTTTTTTGTGTGTGTGTGTTATTTATTTGCTTTTATGCTATACTGTGCTCTCTGAGTTATGCATTCAAGTGGGGAAAGGATATTTTGGCCCACTGTTTCTCATATAAAAAGGGAAAGGGCTAATAAGATTACTTATCTTTACCTTTCCTTACTGGTTTCCAGCATTAAAAAAGTAGAGAATCCTAACAGAAATTTTAATACTGACACAAATGAGAGCATCTAGATATGAAAGTATGAGAAAAAAAAACAAACAAACAAACAAGAAATGAACAAGAGAGTATAAAAGAATGGAATGTGTTGATGGTACCCAGATTAGTAGCTGGTAAAGAACAGAGCATGTTTTATTCCACCTTTTCAAGACAGCCTGACAAAGAAAATTAAGAACAGACTAAGATAAAGGACAGGCTCCATGTGGAAATGGAATCCAACTAATAATAAGGTATTCAGCAGTGTTACCTAATGACTTACAGAAGTTACATGATGGAAAAGGCAAAATATCACCTTTCCTGTCAAGCTCTGATGGGTACAAAGGCACATCATAAAACCAGCACGTGGTAACCCTGTAGTTTACAGACACATAGTCAGGACAAGTCTGCAGTGCAATCCATTCTAGAGATTCTTTGCACTGTGCTGCTAAAGGACAGGGAAAGTTTCCAGAAAATAAAGATGACAATTTTATTACCAAAGCCCTGCTTAAGCAAATAAGGGTCACAGAAAATGGACTTTTTATACTGACTACTTTGAGAACTTTGAAGAAGTTGTTGCCAGAAGCAATTTGCTTTTGCCAGATGTACCATGTTTTAGCTTCTTGAATCGATGGAAGATAAAAAAAAAGTCACAGTTATGGTCTCACCATTCTTTCATTTATACACTGTCTGACACAGAGTAAACAGGTGAGATGGGAAAGCTAAAAACAAATTTCTGCAGAGAAACAATGGTTTGTTTTCTTTTCAATATTCTCTTAGATGCCTTCAAAACAAAGATGAAACTAAAAGATCCCAATTGGAAATACTTTGGATTATTTCTCACTGGGTGGATGGCCGATTACTGGGGTTGAATTTGTCCATTTTGAAAGGAGGAAAACATTTTGCCTTTTTCTAAGGCTGAAATAAGGGTTTTATTTGATCTTCTTGAAAGCATTTGACAATGAGGCTTAAAACAACATAAATATAAAATACCAGGCATAACCATATTACAGTGGAGTTGTTGACTTCCCTGTTGAATGAATAATAGCTAAAATATCCCTTTCTTTTGTTTTGTGAAATTATCTTCAGAACAGGCATACTATTTTCATTATTTATGACCTTGGTAGTGTGTAATGGTGATTCTTATCAGAGTTCAAGTTTAGTGGAACATTGTACAGAAGGGTTGAGGTTGCTCATACAGAGTAGGTTAAAAGAATAAACATCAGATTTACGATCTGATCCTTTTTAGCATAGGCTGTAGAACTTCAGTCTGTATGTCTTGCATCAAGACCATTATTTGTGATGAAGTGAAAATATTGGATGACCTGGGAGTTATTTTTTTGTACAATGGGGGGAAATGAATCTCATATAACTGTAGATATTTAAAGCACATATATATATACACCTGCCTTAGTCACTTTCCCCTTGTGGAGAACGGAGGCAAGTAAATGCTCTAGAGTGCAGGTCATTTAATTTATTTCAAACATAAGACTTCTGGATTAAATGAGTCATTCCAAAAGTGAATGGAGCATAGGGAGAAGGTGCACTGCCCAGTATTAACTTAACCTCGAGGTCTTTTGCCCACAGCATAGTCTGTATGCCAGTCATCCTCTCTCATACAGGAGAGATTGTTGTCAAACTTCCCAGTGACATTTTAGACTCCCTGTGGCATCTCTGGAGGCTTGACCTCTTTTCCACAGCACACTACCCTGGACAGGCAGCTGAGGCCAAATGGGATATGTTAGGATATCTAAAATGACGTTAGAGAAGAAACTAATAATATCTTGTTCTTTCAGTTTATTCTGCTTTTGAAAGATTTATTACGTCTCCCATCAGTTTCTCTTCTAATTTTGTCCATCTTCCCTAGCCAAGAGTGTTTCCTAGACCTCATTATTCTTGTTGCACTGCTCTACACTTGTCTGGTTGTTCTGCATCTTCCTTGAATTATTGTCAAGAGCTGTCCTTTCTACCAAACTTCTTCTTGATGTTGGACAGAACAGAAGTGTGTCTTTTATAAATCTTGCAATCTGTAATCCTAATTACAAGTCTTTTAATTCTTTTCTTTTAATTTATTATGGCAACAGCATGCTGCTAACTTATATTTAACTTTTAATTCTTTATAACCTTCCAGTCAGTTTCAGCAGAACTGTGACTTAGCCAGTGGCTTCCTATTCTATTTTTTTTTTTTTTACACTTTTTATACCTGAATAACATTTCAATATTCCTGAACAAGATATTTTTTAAAATTATTATTATTTTGTCATTGAAATCCCTTCCAACTTTATGTTGCCAATATTTGTATTAAGTATTGGATCATTCAGGTGATTAATCTAAATACTGAACATATAATTTCCAGGGAAGACCCCTGCAGAACTATTGTTCCTACACCTTTTGTGTCTTGGTGCCACAGTAGAAAATACTCTATTAAAGTAGAGTTATCTATTAAAGCTCTTCCATTCTAGGGACATTTAATCTAGAATATGTTTGTCAGGAAAAACCAGGAAACAAGAAGCTTTGCTAAAGTCAGTTATTACATTGCCCTAGAAGGAAACTAGAATGGATTGGAACAATGTGTTCTTGACAAACTCTCACTCTCCTTTTCTTCTAGGTACTTAATTACCATTTTTTGCTTGATTTCTGAAACAGAACTGAAGTTATGTCAACTTTTATATCCTTTTTAAAGATAGGCATTTTTTTTTATTATATATTTTTTATTTTATAGTCCTCTGATGCCTCCCCCTTCCCCCAGGAGTTCTCAGGAATAACTGCTGATGTGCTGCAGCACCCTGCTCTGCTGGCATCTTAGAAGTCACTCTTTAAGGCCAAGCATGTATTTTATGTATTAAAATATGTATTTTATATGAACATCATTTCAAGGCCATTCCTCCTCCTTCCACTTTTTACTGTTTTTCTGGGGATTGCAGGATTTGCCTTTTCTTGTCTTATCTACCAGATCTTTTTGATATAAGACTTTCATAATAGGACTGCTTTTCTGCTTATGTTGAGAGGACAATCCCCAGTGGAGATTTAAATCTATGAGAAGTATGAACAAAGTGAATCTAGCTATGTCTTTGAAGGTCTATAGGTCATACATGAAAAGTTTACATTTTGGTTACTGTTGTGAGATCTGAAAGTGTGGGAAGAACCTAAAAGTCCTGGAGATTCAGCCATCTCAGATCCATGAAAGTTAAATTATGCCATTCATTTGCCAGATACCTGGTACAGCTACACTGAGGAGATGCCCTGTGTGCTGCTAAACTGTAATAAATTCTTGCACTACAGGCTGTACAAGTTAGAGAACTGCATTTGAATTTATCCCAAGTTCAACTTAACATCTGTTTAGGGCAAGATCAATGAGAGCTTACAGTATCTCATAATAATTTAGGTTTGCTATATCCCATAACCTTAGAACAAGAGCTTTCCTAGGTGCATAGCTTTGGTTGTAAGGACTGGCCATAATTTACTTCATTTTATAGTTGTATGACCTTTTTATATCCCACTTGTTTAGCTGCCTGCCTTCTTCCAAGCCAAAGGGGCTGGATTTCAGTGGTGAATATTTTCCCATTTAAAAACAACCAAACTAACCAACCAAACAAAAAAAAACCCCACAAAAAAACCCCAAACCAACAGAAAAACCCAACAACAAAAACACACACAGAAAAAAAACCCCAAAACCAAAAAACAAACCAGCCACCAAAAAAAACCCCAAACATTTTGAGATCATTCATGCTGAGAAACACTGTAAATATTAAAGTGCTTTCATGACAGCTATCTGGCTGTTATGAGAAGCTAAACAAAAACATTTGAATACAAAATATTCTCAGTGACATAATTTCCTTTCAGTATTTTTTGGAAAGATTTTATAAGGACAAAATTAATTTTTGTGGTCAATTATATGCTTTCATTTTAAATCTAACTGGATACAGAAATACACAACAGAAGTCCTTCTGTCTGATTCTTCCCAGACCTTGGCAGGAATAAGTTTACTTGTTACAAATTTTCTATGGGACAAAAAAATCCAGTGAAGTGAAAACAAAATGTTGCACCTATCCACTGAATACAATAAATTATCAATAAATAGAATAAAGCAGGCCCCTTTCTGGAAAAAAAAAAAAAAAAAAAGAAAAACATGCTTTGAAGATGATTGACTTTTTTTTTTCTTTTGGGTCCTCACTCATTTCAGTGGAGTTCAGCAGACTAAAATGTGCAGTAGCTTGCCTCATGGTGTCTCACACTTCCATAAATAAAAATGTAATGTATTTCCTCTCGTGGTGCCTGCTATTGCCCCAGACTTGCTTCTTTTCCTGACTTTTCTAATTATCCAGTACAGATTCATTGCCAAGGTAACAATAACCCGTAATTACACCCCTTTGAAAAGTCCAAAAATGGATTTTTTTTTTCTCAGTTACCTGTCCTCAGGGCTGTTGTAAAACTTTTTCCCAGAGTAACCTCCAAATAACGTTTAAATTCTAATTAGGAATAATCAACACAGCTGCTTCTTCTCCTCCTGATCTTGATTTTGTATTTTCAGCATCCTTCCCCAGATCTTCACCCACTCTTTCCAAAGGGTCTCCAGGCATTTGTTTCTGGTTTATGCACTCCTCCACGTGGTGATCACTCTTAGTCATACAGTCATACAGTGACTTTGGTTCTTTTTCTTAGCCCTAATATTTAGATCATTGCTATATTAACAGCAACATGGAATGAAAATAATTTAGGACCACATCAAAAAGTCTTTTTTCAACAGTTATTTTTAGGAGTAAAGGTGTTAGAAATATTGCTGCTAATGATAAACTTGATGAACTAAGAGACCGTGTAGATTCATTTTCAGAGAAATAAAAATTAAGATCCCAAACTCTCCTAGCACATTGCTGGATGCAATTGCAAAGCCAACAGCCCAACAACCCATACTCCATGCCCAATGAATCTGGAGACTGGAGAACTTTCACTGGGAGAGGGACATGGTCTCCTTGACTTTATCCTACTTCACTGGGCTGCTGGGTTGTCTTTCACTGCTTTTGATGACCAGGTTCTAGGACAGGGGCCACAGAAAGGAAATGTTCATGCTTGACCAAATTAAAACTTTATACAAGGGGTCATGGAAAAGGCTGAAATATGCAGTATTTTGCTTTTGCTTATAAAGCTAAAATTGACCACCCAGACTCTCAGGATGCTGAGCCCCTAAGCAGCAATAGCAGCAGGAGCAGCCACGTTCTGTAGAACACTGGGGGAAGCAGTTAGGCAGAGAATTCTTCCTATATGCAGTCTTGTTCCCTGTCACCTTCTGTTCCTTCTTATATAAGGATTGTCTAATCTTCATCCTGAAGTGTTCGTGCTTTTATTAAGGTTTTATGCTGACAGATCTCAAGAGTTATTGGATAATTTGGCAAGACATATGTATGGTTAATTAGAAATGAATGCGATATTACTTCAAAAGGCTTCAACTGTTAAGTTTTAAATGGTTATAATTAACTTGCTCTTTGATTCTGAGCTGGATTGACTAAAGAGACAATGAAGGTCAATTTCCGTTCACTTGAAAAAATAGAAAAATAGAATAGCCATTAATTTAAAAAAACCCCAAACCCTCAGTTGTGAAGCTGTTTCAGTTATGCTGTGCTGCCTTCATGTGAAGGCAAGACAGTGAAAATCCTTTTAACAGGCACTCCTGTTGCCCTTTATTACAAAAATACAGTCATTTCACTGAATATGGGAAAGAAAAAAGGCAAGCTAGTGTTTCTTAGTCAGCTTTGTGCAGATTTAGATTTGATTTTAAGAATCCCAAGCTAAGGAGGGGTGTTGACTTTTAAGTAATGCTTTTTCAGGTGAAGATCCATAATGAACTTTTAGAATTTGCAAATATAGCTAGTGATAGTGGTTTCAGTTTTTAAAAATTACAGATTTCTAGTATTTCCATACATTACTATTTTATTACCAAAATAAAGATATAATCTGGTATTTACACACGCATGTAAAGTTGGAATCCCTCCAGCCTCAAAAGCCCTCTTCACTAGAGCCTACATGCATAAAATTCTGTTATTTCCTCTAGAGGAAATAGTATGCCTGGCCTTTTGCATTTTATTATTCCAAGAGAAGTAGCTACCTGGGTTTGAGATTTGCTTACTGCTTTGTTTAATCCTGAGGGGATGCCATTAGCTCCGTTGACATCCCATGGAAGGGGCAAATTTGAATGCATAATTGTGTCATTAGGATAAATACAAATACAATTATCCCACGCCAGTGCAGCAGAAGGGAAATACAATGTAAACACTAAAACCCTGACTGAATGCTTATCAAAATCTGTGGTTGGCTTTGGATCTGTCAGAAGAGGTTTGGCTGTGCAACCTTCTTAGTTATTCCTGCTCTCCAAGTAATGAGACAACCAGAGCATGTCTGTTGTTGGAAGCAACATTGAAATTAGCAGCACGGGTTAACTCACTGTGCCACAGATATTTTTAAGACAGTGTCATTTAAAACAACACTGATGAGTTTGTTCACAATGAAACAGAAAATTATCTACTCCTGCCATTGATGCCAGTGGTAAAAATAAAGAAAATGGAGCATGAAACTTCTGGTCTATACTGAACCCCAAATAGTGCAGATAATACTGGAAAAGTTAATGAAAAAACCAAACTGATGTAACATTAAGATATAAAAACAATTTTGGTAGTATTGGTAGATTATTAAAGTGAAGGGACTGATAAATAATGTTAAAGGACGTGGAGTGACACTGCACAGCATTTGTAGGATAGGAAATACACAGTGCTACTGTAAAGGAAACAAAATTTTAGGCAAACAGAATGCCATAATTATCCAAATTTGAATCTTGCCAAGGCACTAGAGTTGACATTTTTGCACTGGGACATTTTTGTGACCACTAAGAAAAGTTTTTTCAGTCCTGTGCCTCATCCACTGGGCAACACTGGGCCCTAGCTTGAAAAGCATGTTCTTAGTTTCTCAATTTAGTATGTGAGGAAAGAGTGTTGTTGTAATAATTTCACTAATGTTTCCTTTGATGATCACATTTCTGTTTTGAGATATGACAGGAAAGAAATCTGAGCTAATGCAACCATAGGATTTTATAATGTCATTGCATATAATTTTCCCATGTTTTAAAACTGAGCTCATTACAATTAAAACACCTTTATTTGGCTGTTTTGTAGATGCAGCCTGAGATTCGTCTCTAGATCCTTATTTAGATATCCACTTTGTGTCTCAGAAATCAGCAGTGGGAAAACTTGAGCATTCAGTGCTATTAATGCTGAACTTGTGGAATTTCTGCATTTGGGTCTGAGTCTGAATGAGAGCTCAGAAACTTCGGCCAAGTCTGACAACACAGAGCTGAAACTGGAAAGACCTGTTAAATATCAGACCATTCTCTCTGCTCTCACTGGACTGTGCCTTATGAGTTCAGATGAGACTGAGGGATCCTGGGAAGTGGACTTTTAATTGTTGTTCTTGAGTAAAGTTTTGATTTTCAACCACTAGATTAACTTCTACTCTTCCCAAGGCAGGTGCCACAAACATGGGAATGCAAAGTTCTCCCACTGAGTGGGCAGAAAGTTTGGAATAACACCTGAGAGAATATCTTGTGCAATAGAATGTGTTAATAGACAAATAGATTTCCACTGGGAATTTATGTTTTCTCCTTTTTGCTTTCTCCAAAGGAGTTTCTGTCTAGGAAAATTCTTCATGATACTTGCCAAGTGAGAACAGCCCTTAGGAAATATATCTTCTGGTTGTGCTAGCCTGCACATATTTGAATTTACATATTTTCCTAGGAGGACCAGAGCTGGAAGGGGAAGACTTTAGGCAGCATATTTTCATGCTTAACAGGAATATATCAGAATATTTGCAGGAGATTCTATTATACCTTTTCTACTTGTACTCTGGAAGTCTCTTCTCACCTGAAATATGGGGTTATTTTGTAGAATGAGGAGGTTGCCTATAAAGGTAATTACACAGAACTTAATTTCTACAGTAAAGGAGGGAACAAAGTAAGAGTTTAAACTTACTTTAGCTTAAGATCAAATGCTCTTTAGGTTTAATCTTATTTTCAGATTATACCAACCAAACAGTGATAAGCCTTATGTAAACTGAAATGAGCTTTTGCATATTTCTTATTGTCAACTTAACTAAATTAAACGAAAAACCTAAATAAAAACATATAACTTTCCATCATCTGAACAACTCCTCAGAAGTTCCTCATCAGAAAACTGGTGGGATTATGCAGAAGTCTGATTATCCAGTCATCTGGCAAAGGAGAGGAACTGGAAAGAGGCATCATTCTTGGAACAAAATGACTGACCAAGGCTTAGAGTCAGAGGCTCCCTACATGAACAGACAGGGACCAGAAGACCTGAAGAAACTGAAGCAGTACCAACTGGGATGTTCCAGATTATCCCTTGAGGATCTGGTTAGTGACAGATGTCTGTAGGAAAGAGCAAGAGATTCCAGCCCTGCAAAAGCCACATGTGGGTCTGATTACAGAGCTGCACGTTGGAATTCGGGTTGGTTTCTTTTCAGTTTTTGTTTGTGGTGTGTTGTTTTTCTTTTCTTTTAATCTGGGCATTGCACAAAAATAAACTGTCAAAAAAATTATTGAAGTTGCAGTTTCCACTAGCACAGGAATCTGTAATGCAAACCTCTGTAACATAGGTCTCAGTGGCACAGTTGGTATGGATTTACAGTGTCCTCATGACAAGAGACTGCTAAGGCTTTCCCAAAGCAGCACTATATATTATTGCTGTCTGCTAAAGTGTATTTTGAACCAAAGAAAATTATGTCTATCACTTATTCATCAGTGTTTATGTGTATATAGAACATACATATGCATATATGTGTGTGTATATATATGCAGAAAGGGGAAATATACAATGATATAATTAATACATCTTTTTTTCATTCATAAAAGGGTATGAATTTGTTCAGATTAAGGACCTGTCTATCCTATCAAGGAGGATCTCTTTGACAGTGGCTGTAGCAGATGCCTATGGAAGAATAAATGACTATACATTCATATTATCCTGTCTCCCTCCTTCCCCAGTTTTCAGGCTATAGTGAGCTATGGCTTGGAGATTTCCTGTGCAGGAGATGGTATCTTAATGTTTAATAGCCCTTGATGGATTTTTCTTGCCACCCACAATATCCTGTGACAGTGAATTTCACAACTTTGTATTATGTGAGGGAAAGAATCTCCCTTTACTTGTTCATACCTGCTGCTAACAAACCCCCCTCCCCCAGATTCTTCAATTCTGCCACAATATACCACTCAGATACCAACACAACAGCAGAAGTATTCAAATCAGTTTGCAAACTTTTAATAAGATTGATTCACCTATATCTTTTTTAAAATGACTCCATATACAAAAAATGGAAGGGAGCCATATTCCCTCTTCCTCCTTCCCTTCATATCTCTCAGAATAATTCATTATTCTTACCTCTAGGATCTTGCTTTTAATAAAAATCACTGTCATGATTTAAAAAAGTAACAGTAATGGTAAAAAAAACCCAACAAAACAAAAACCAAAAACCAATCCAAGCAAGTGTACCAATAAATGCTACATATACCTCTAAACTGCATGCTACCCAGCCCACTCTTATGAGTATTGAAAGTTATACCTGCTGGAAAAGCTTAATTTATATTGATCACAACAGAAATAGAAAAAATATTTGAGAATTAAATCCAAGATGAAAAAAAAATCTAATTATATTTTTCTTTCTGTGTTCTGCCTACAGGTAATGTGAGCAGTTGTGTGGAGGTGAATAAAGCACCATTAACAACAACTCTAGGAATATTTCTATACTATTTGCTAATTAGATTTTTTAAATGATGACTTCATTTCTCTTTCTAATTGTAGGTGCACTTTCCAGCTGAGTAATTCTCAGGTATCCTTGGTGATAGCACTTGCAGGATAGAATGCTCTATGGCAATTTCTTCTAGCTCAATTCCACCTTGCCTATTCTCATGCACATGAAACCAAAATAGGATGCCTATGTGCACACACCACTCATATATATTGGTTTGTGTAGAAATTAAAATCACACTTGATTTTTTTCAAGTAATAGAGAAAAATGTTTTATTACAAAGTAAAGAATGCTTAATGTTTTACTATAAAGTACAGAATGCTTAATGTTTTACTATAAAATACAGAATGCTTTCTGCACCAATAGCAGCAGCAGATAGAATTGAAGTATCATCCCACAGCAAAAAGGGACATACTTCCCCTGGGGTAAGCTTTGCTGCATCATCACACCACCACCTATCTTTTAGATTGCTATTTTTTATTGAAGTTGAGGATGCTATTACAAGAGGAATTTATAAACTTTTGGGAAGAAGTCTAAGGCAGGATGTCAATATACATTTAGGTGGATTTTATTCTCTGTTATCCTGAGCTTTACTTGGCAGAAATGCCTGTTTCCTGGACAGTTAGAGCTGCCTGGAATACTCATAAATACTCATAATTTAGTTTGTCTGAATAAAATCAGGCTGTTATGTGTGTGCAGTTGTGGAGCTAAAAAGGGTCCCAGGACAAAGAATACTGATCACAATGGTGGAGAAGTCTTAACAGGGCAGGTGGAGCAACCACTAAGCTCTGGGAGAAGATTGCATTTGTGTGTTTGAATTAGCAAAGTTAACAGAGAAGGTGAGTCACAGGAAAGAGTAATCTTGGAGGACATTCAGCACATATATTTTTTACTCGTAGCAGGATGAGAATGCCACCTCATTCTACTGTATTATTTGCCTCTGTTTTAAGTAGAAGAAGCTATCCACAACCCTGATTTGTTTGTGTATGTTCACCTTGCCTGTGAGATCCTGGGTAGGGTTAATTGGGAATAATTATGCCACCTATCGTTCTGACTTCCCATACAATTTAATTAGGTTTTCTTTTTCTCTTGTATGTCAGAAACCTTTTATGGACTGAGATCTCTGATGCGAGAAAAAAATCTCAAATTACTAGAACATACTTTGGAATTTCTTAGCATGTTCATGCCAACAGTGCAATTTTATCACTTTTATTAACAAAGGGTCTTTAGCCTGGGTTTGAGCAGCCATGCAAACAGTAGTATATTTACTATGCAGCCATTACTACATCAAAGGTAGTTCATACCAGAGAAAATGATAGAGCTTCCTACACACTTGCATGCTTTGAATTTTAAATATAAGCTCTGATGCTTCTGCATTTGTGTTGCAGGTTTCCCTGATTCAGGCTGTTGAAACACCTGCTGTGAAGCTTCATTTGCCACTTTCCAGGATGAGGGTGGTCTTTGGGTATTCCATAATAAGTAAATTTTTTGTATTTTATACTGCCTCAGAAATATTAGCACTATACTCTCTCAACTGGCTTTTTGTTTTGGAGTTACATGATGAAACTTGCTTTTATTTATGGTGCACGGACATGGGTAGTAATCAAGCACAGAGAAGGACTATTGGGAAAATAATTTAGGGTTCGATGTTAATAAATGGGTGTTGTTCCATCTCCACTCATATCTGTTAGCCCAACAGACCTGAAATTTGGAGAGAAGCCTCTGCTTTAAATACAAGTTCAGAGTCACCAGGTGTGTACCTAGGCTTGGACTCTGTGGCTACAGTTGTACAGTGTCATTTGCTAGCTCACTCCCACTAAAATAGGAAAGGTCTCCTTCTGTCCTGCTGATCTTCCTTGTAGCTTTTTGTTTTAGGTTTCCATTGCCTATCTTGTTCTAGCTCTGGGTCTAATGTGAGACAACTTGCCTCACTAATATGGCAGAAAAAAAAAGAAGGGGTAATTTGTCTTAATGAGTTAATCAGTTCATGGCAGGGTCCAGAACCCTCCCTGGTTCTAGAAGAGGGGAGAGATGAAGTGCCAGGCAGGGTAGGTATCTTGCCTACAGCATAAAGTGCCCAGAATGCCAAACATTAAAATGTTAGCATTAAAGGCAGCTCTAGTTACATGTCTTTACTGGTCCATATTGCACTTTACATTGGGTATTTACTTGATGTCCCAAAAGCAGAGACAACGAGATCAATGTAGACATCTGGGAATTGTGGGCTACTCAGAGGTGCTCTAGGTATTCAGCATCATCAGGTACTGCACACAGTTTCTCTCTGAGGACATATTCTTTGGAGAATGAGCTTGCATCCCTTAGACATGTGAGCTGGTGTTGTCATACTAGAAAAACCCAGTTTGAAATGATTCTTGCTCAAGCAAAGAACATTTGCTACTCTTTGTGGGAACAGATAATTGTGGAGGAAGTTCTGCATCATAAAAGGCATTTCTGAGAAGAGTCTTGGATATGCTGTAGCTCATTTTCAGAATGGTGCTTAGAGGCTCGAGTTAGCCTAATGCTATTCTTCTGAAGTTTATAGAAAGCATATTCAGTGACTGGGCTAACATGATATATTGATTTTGGTCATGTGTTTCTGTTTATGGTGACTGAAGCTGGGATTGTGGTGATACAGTTCCAAAGATCATTAATCTTCTAGCATCTTTTTTTGTTCTTTCCCTCTCGTTCAAGTTACAGATCCTAGCTGTAGATAGAGCTGGAAGATGGTTGTCAAAATGGCATACGGTAGGGAGTTGCTGGAAAGGAGCCATTGCTGTGCCTTGTTACAGATTCAGAACAAAAACCTTATAAAAGCCTTCATCCAGCATTCCTACAAAGGCACTGTTGTGACACTCTTGAAAAGTGTTTGGGAGACAGCATCTGCTCCACCTAATTCGTTTTTTTAAAACTCATATTGACTACAGAGCTGAAGCTGGTGTAAGCAAAATAAATTAATGGAGGTTAGTTTTGCAGGGTTGAAACAAAATCAAAAGGTCCTTTTGCTTAGTCAGAGCAATTAAAACACAGTAAGTCAAACAAAGCACAATGAGGAGCAAAAAAGAGCTGTTAAGTTGTCAGTGATTTGATTCACTTGTAAGAAATGGAAATAAAAATGAGAATCCACTTAGAAAGTTAGACATTGAATTGCTCTAGAAAAAGAACTGTTACAGCAATCATGAAATGCACGCATACTGTTGAGAATTCAAATTCTAATTGCTGTGTGTGTAACTCCAGTTCTGAGTGTGTGAGATAAATTCAAGTGAAAGCAGAGTGCCTCTGAGTAGAGTGTTTTGATTCACAAGTAGAAAGGGATCCAGAGTTATCATCTGTAGCTGTTGCCTTGCTGATGCCTCTCAGTGATGAGGGTGCTCTCAGACTGCTGAATGACTGAAGCTTCAGGTAGATAATGATTTAATTACTCAGTTTTTGGATCACTGATCAATGTCATGAATCTAGAATATGCTTTCAGTAACTGTATATCTACCAGGTTGGTAAATATATACTCATAGGCTGAACTCTGTTCAGCTAAGAGCATAATATCAGTCTATAATTAATACACTCACACTTACTGACTGACTACAAAGAAGAAATAAATACTATTCCTCGTGCTGTTAGTAGTCATTCTTCTCTCTGGAATTCCTGAAGTAAATTTATAAAGCTTATGTAATAATAAGTTCTCAGAAAGCAAACCACAGGGAAAAAATGAGGTGTTTTCTAAATGATGTTCTTTAGTTCATACTGTAGTTAAAATGCTTTAAGGTATAACTAGATATTTATGGAACACCAAGTTGGAAGGGATGTCAAGGATCATCAGATCCAACCTTGATAATGTTGAAGCACTTTAATTAGTTATTGTTTTTTACCTAACCATTTGGTTATTTCTGACATTTTAATTCATTACATAATGAAATAAACCCAGTTACAATCTCCTCCTGCCAAAGCAACACATTTGTGACTTTAGAAAACTCCTGAGAGTTATGCTTTCAGTATGCTTGAGTATGAGAATTGAGACAGCTGGCCAGTCAGATGAAGGACTGTTTTATTCACATTGCATTTAATTATGCATTTATAATCTATTAAAATTCTTTATGTCACCTCTGCCTATTGTGTCTGCGGAGGTGCTATTATTAACAAGAGACTGAAATATGCTTGCAGTGTAGCTACTGTGCATAAAAGATGCTTTGTGTTTTTCATGGATTTCGAATATTTTTACAGGCCAAATAGAAAATACCTCCAAGCTTTAGGCAGTTTATCCAAGTATTTTATTCAAGGTCACTTGGGCAAATCTTGTGCACTTCACACCAACTCGATCAAGATGAAATCACAGGGAGGCCCACCCTCTTCTGGAGGGTTTATGTTTAAGAATAAATAAAAATTTCCATAATCAACTTAATATCTGAAATAGTGGTAATAAGAGGATAATAGCCTTCCTAAGTGAGCACTGTTAGAGAAAAGCAATGACATTTGTGAATTATAAATAGGTGCTCTAGAGCAGCACATCACTGCACTAGAAGAAAACAATCCTTTAGTGTTCAAAAACAAAGATGCAACAAAATCAACTGCTCACACTGGGGTAGGAGTGGATGGCCCAGGGGCTGAAATGGGGTCCTGGGCTGTGGGCAAGGTGCTAATACCCTATTTTCTTATTTGTTGAAAGGCCCCTAGATGTCTGATAGTGTTATGGAATATAGCAAAAACTGCAAATGACTTGGGATGGCACACAGAACCTTTATATGGAAATTTTAAAGAACTTGGGAAATAGGTTGATCTTTAAGTGTTTTAAATGAGGAAATGACTTCTAATAACAGCCTAAAAGAGGTGTATGTGCTTTCAGAGCTTTGAGTATTTATCCTTTGTGCTCATATTAATTCAATTCTGTAACAGACCATAAACTAACATACAAGTAGCTTGTAAAATGTCCAATAAATACTTTGAGCTCATTTCCACTTTTTAAAAATTATTATTTTTTACCCAAGTTAAAGAAAGCATTTTATCTATCCAGAAGTTGCAACACACAAAACCCAGTAATTCTAATGTCACTGTGAGGTCTGTGACACATAATTGTCAGTAGTCATCAGTAACTCCAGATACTTAGATAGTAGAGACTGCCTTCAGTTGCATAAGTAAAGGTTTCTATGCAATTTGTGATGGTATAGCTAGATCATCTCCAGAGGTGCCTTCCAGTCACTACCATTCTGTGATTTTCAGTGTGGCTGCTGGCTACCACATCAGAACACAGGACTGCTTCTTATACATCCTCTCTCATACCTGCCAATGCCATAGATATGTTAGATAGCCTGCAGCAGCTCAAATCTCACTAGATACCAATGTTTAGGCAACTGAATTCTTCTCTAGAGAGATAATCTATGGTGGCTCTAGAGCAGGAGAATTCTGTTCTTACTTTAGAAAACAACAATGGGAGTATTGGAAAAGTAAATATCTTTAATCTTGCTTCAAAGACTTTTTGTGTTGTGGAAATTCTTCTTCAATGGGCTGGTGTCCTTCCCCTGAGATAGTTTCTGAAGTGGATGTAACATTCCCTCTCTGGAGATTATGATCTTTCTCTTTTGATATGGTAGAAGGTCTAGGTAGAAGAGATGACTAGTTTAGCTAGCACATGCCTATGTGAGATAAATCCAGTCCTAGACACAATCTCAGGGTGGAACAAAAGAGGATGGACAGTGTGAGAAGGCACGGAGGGGGAGAGGAGTTACTCTGTGGGTAGAATGAATAGGTCTGGTGGATTTGAAGCAGACTGGGAGTAACAGTGTCCTGTCTGCAGCAAACCAAACCATTTCCTTTAGGAACAACACTGTGTTCACTCTGAGTATGAAACTAAGTGGGACCCCAGGTAGTCTTAACTGAGACAGATGTGAACTAGCTAGCAGTGGGTAGTTAGCAGCATAGGTGGCCTTAAGTTGGTTCTTGGCACAGATCAGCTGCCCAAAATGACCTAGTTCCATGGAAGAGGGTCTGTACTGAGTCTGCTCTGCTGCAGTTCTCCTGCCAGCAATATTACAGCTAGCTAGTTTTAAATCATCTTCTGTATGTATATAGAAGCAGGATATATTTTTAAGTGTAGCACTGGATATGTTCCCCACAAACTGATCATTAAGTGTGTTAATTACATTAAGAAATAAAATTTACACTACTGTCCCAGCTAGTGAGTAGAAGGTATAGATGATGGATTTAATAGAAAAGCCTTGATACTTTTATAGAATTTTCCAGATTATCAAAAAGTAAGTAAAAAAAAAGTAAGTAAAGTAAAAAAAAAAGTAAGTAAAAAAAGTAAGTGAATAATCCGTGTGCTTGCAATTGTTCATTGTGAAACTGACTTTTATCCTGGATACACAAACTGAAATTAGTGGTATTTACTCAGGCTTAACACGCTGTATTACACGTTCAGGAAATGATAAGCTAGAGGGGAAGTATTCAAGATGGGGGGTAATCTTTAAGCAAAAATACAGGGGTGGGTTGGTTGGGGTTTTTTTTTTAGAAAGCTTAGTTCAAAGAGTATGCAGACGTATAATTTGGGGATAGAATGCAATTACCAGAAATAATTTAAAATGGGTTACTTCACTCGAGTGTGACTCTTTGAAGAATAAATAGTAATTGTTTTAAATGCATAATTACTTTAATATTGGCTCCTTTCAGCAAGTCACAGACTCCTAGATTAAGCTCTAAGTCCTGTGCATCTGTCCACTCAAATTCTGTTTATTCTTCAGGCTGTCATAGTTCCATTATTAAACCCCTTGAAGCCCTTTGAAGTGTTCCTGCACATAAAAAGACTGGAGCAGACTTTCATGCAGCCTGGTCTTTGCTATGCTAACTTTTTTCCAGCATAACTGAAGTCCAAGAACAAGTTAAATTCATCATTAATAAATCCTGCTAACAAGAATCACTGTATTTTTAAAAGTGTATTTATAATAAAAACATAACGATATTTTTTTGTTTTGTTTTTGTTGTTTTTTTTGTTGTTGGTTTTTTTTTTTCTTTTTTTTTTTTTTTTTTTTTTTTTTCCAAAGCATTGCCTGTGAAGCTGCAGATATCTTTCTGATTTTCAGAAAGAAATCCAGTGTTAGAACTTGGCTGTGTTTCTTTGGAAGGCACAGTCTGCTTTCTGTGCTGAGCCACAGAACAGCACGCTTTGATCTTACAGCTAAACACCATGCTCTGATCCTAGTTGGAAGCTGCTCTTGGGATTTATGTAGCAGGTCATTTTTGGACAGTGCTGTGAGTACCATCTTGTGGACTCTGAGGTCCTGACCACCTGTGGCATTCATTTCATTAATCTACACCACCAAAACAACCTTGACTGCTTATTTTTTCCCCAGTTCCCAGGAAGTGACAGTCATGCCTACGGCATGATCATTTTTCTGCCATCTCACAAGTGAGAGTTCTCTGGGCTGTCATGTGCAGAGTATATACAGACAGCTGTGGCAAAAAGAGACTGGAGTGCAAGGTTTATACAAATGATTTATTTCACACTACAACATATTAGAAAGTGTGGTTAAATATACATGTGTTAGTTAATCACCCATGCTTGCAGACTTACAGCATGCTAAATATTCATTTACCACTCCAGGTAAGGGCTCTCAGTCTTAGGAAAAAGTCACCTTGGCTGATGTCCTGACCAAGGGGGAAGGGTCTCCATCCAGGTGAGCGTTGGAGAGGAAATTCCCCAAAATCTTAACCAAACCCCTGCACTTTTATCCCCTGGTTTACCTGACTGATTATACAGTTTGAGTACTCAAGGCTGTGGCTGAAACCCTCCAGGTGCTTGTGGCAAAACTCTGCTGGTGGGATTTTGCTGTCTGGATACACAAAAGGTGTCAGCTGAAACTACCACTAACACCCCCCTCCAGGTCTCTCCTTCTCTTAATTTCTCAGTGGTTGGAATTGAGACTCAGGACATGCTGTTTGTTGAGGAATTTCAAGTCTCAGCTCATGTCTGGTTTCTTTGTGTGGTGCAGCACTGCCCTGCTTGGCCTGAGGCTTGTGGACAACTCAAGGCTGAGCCATCTCCACAGCTCCCCTGTGTCATCCCTGCATAGATAAGGCCTTAGAGAGGCAAATCAAGGCTGTGTCACCTTCACAACTACCCCCAGCACCCCCCCAGTGAATTGTCTGCAAGCACCAGGTGATGCTGAACCTTGCTTCTGAACTATGAGCCAGGAAACCCGCACAACATCACACCTCTGTGTAAATACTTAATAAAATAAATACAATTCCTTAAGTTTGCCATATGGCTTCTCTACTTTTCAGAAGCTCATCTTACGGATGGCTGTGTAAGGTTTTGATGGGTGAGCTGCTGAGAACCTTGCTTCAGTGGAGTCACACTGCCAAGGAGCTGGCAAAGGAGGGCACTCAGATCTCAAAGCTGAGGGAAAAGGCTTTCTCGTGGATAGTTCCAAGTTTCTGCCAGATCCCTAAAATTTGTATAAATACTAGAGGAATCCAGGGAGTTTCTCTGAGGTGATGGTGAAAAGAAAAAACAGGCTGTCCTTTTCCCATAGGTCAAGGAAAAAAAGCTTTACTCTTTCTTCTTCTTGATCTTGCTCATGTAGATTATAGATGTTAAGAAATCCATGTTGTCTTTGTAATAAGCAATGTAACATGCCAAGCTCCATGTGTTAGCCCACATCTGATCTGAACACCTAATTTCTATTTTTCTGTAATTTCCCATCTCATTTCTATTGTTTTTCACTGCAAAAGAAAAGTTTCTCGATACATAGATCAATGCACAGAACCAACATGTGCTTATTCTGACAGCATTGTATATTATATTTATTTATAAGAAAAGAGCATTGTACAGAATAGTAAAAAACTAATATCTGTCAAGGTCACCAGGAAGCATCGTCATAATTTATTCTTCTTTCTTTTACAATTCAAAGTTATAGATTTTATCAGAAAAATCTGTAACTAAATATTAAATGCATGACATTGAGCCTATCGTTGTTTCTTGACTTTTCCTCTGACTTTCGCTGTTCCTCCCAGCACATTTTACCTCCATGTGGTTCTGCTAATCCTCAATTTAGTCCGAAGGTGGCAGCATTTTACTTCAAAAGAAACTTTCAGTCCTGTTTGGCTCAGTTGTGACTTGATCCTGATGTTATCTAGGTTCTCTAGATTAGACACGCTTTTAGGTAAGCAAATGAAGATGTGTTCTGGGTTTGCTTTCTAGAGCAAAGAGCGTTTGGTGTGAGAGATGACATCCCCAGACAGTCTACCAATTGTTGTCTACAGGGAACTTGAAATATCCAATAATCAGAATAACTCAATACTTTGCTAGTTGCCTTCTTATGTCGTGGTATTAATGTTACAGAAATCCACTGACTGCAGCTACCACTTGGCTCTGGTAGAGTGCCCTGGCATGCCTGCTGTCACAAGCCCTTAGAGGGTGCTCATTTTCTGTACATTTAGGGTCCCCTTTCAGTTGATATGTACCTCTAGAACCCTTTGGATTTTGGCTGCTCAGCATGTTGAGGGTGGGGGGTCCTGTATGTCCCCCCATTATCCTGGTTAGACTTACTTAGCCCAGTTGCACCTAGACAAATAGTTGTTAATTTTACAACTTCTGTTCAAAGATGGTTTTGTGATCAAAGTGCCTGGGGACTGAGATACTCTTCCCCTCTTCTCATTAACTTGTGAATTCAGGCCACTTGCTTCAGATCTGGGTGCCTCACGATCCCGTTGTGAAGTAGAGACAGTAAGTGTCACCCACACATCTTTTTTTTCTTTTTTTTTTTCTTTTTTTTCTTTTTTTTCCCTTTTTTTCCTTTTTTTCTTTTTTTTCCCTTCCCCCCCCCCCCCTTTTTCTTTTTTTTCCTTTTTTTTTCTTTTTTTTTTTTCTTTTCTGCTCTGCCAGCTTTGATTGTAGACTTTGTGGACAGGAAGCATCTCTCAGTCACTTGGCCAAGGACTAGCATTGAGGTGGAGGGAAAGATTCCCTGTCTGGACTAAGAAGGGCTGTCATTATCACTGTAATCATAATGACTCATCATCCACTTAGCACTAAGACAGCCCTGACTGCAAGTCTTCCCTAAACGGGAGGGAGGGAGGGAAGGGGAAGCTTCCACAGCTGTGCAGGTTGTGCTTCCAGGGATGGGCTGGGTGCCTAATAGTAGTGGCCTTTCTAGTAAAGCTGGGTCTGAAACAGCACAATGGTTTCTCTGGCTGACAGCAACAGCTGACAGTGCCTTTTTTGATCTCGAAAACGTGCCCATGAAATGGCACTGTTGAAGACCTCCATAATGACTGCATAGATCTAAACAACAGCCGAAGTGATCACACCAGCTTGACAAGGTTGAATCACACATACCTTATGCTTCAAGCTCAGAGTTTAGAAGAGAAGAAAGTGGGAAATGTTTTGTGCCTCTGATCACAGAATCACAGAATGTTAGGGGTTGGAAGGGAGCTAGAAGATCTAGACACTCATGTCAGTAGTGATGTCACTGATGGGAATATGCTACTGTTTTCCACTCACCAGTCTAAATAAGGATTGTACCCTAAGAAACAATAAAGATGAGTATGAGTGGATCAATAGTTTGTCTCGATCAGCTTAAAAATTTGCATGATAGAGTTGTCAACACATTAACATTATTACTCAAGTTACAGATAGAACATCAACTGATAATTACAGAGATACAACAATAACATCAGCTGGGGACCTGTTCTCTTAAATAAGCCCTGTGCTGATCTCATTTTCTGGATAACTGTAATCACAGGAATTACTTGGAGTATCAGTTAGCTCAGAATTTGATGGACTATCCATTACTGTTTTCTGAAGCATCATTTGACAGTATTAGCTGCTTATCCTAAAATTCTACAGCTGTGGCTAACCCATCCACCACTGCTTTGCATTACCTTTTTGCAAGAAGATCCCCAGATTCCCTGCTGAAGCTAAAAGTAAAGTTTATATGTTTCCAGAAGTACGTGGAAGTCCCGGGAATGCTTTGTGTCAGAGAACTTGTCTCCTGCAATCATGGGTGACCATGTAACAGGTGGTTTGCTCGTGCAGAGCAGTTCTGAAGACACATGGCCTTTCCTTCTGTAGACCTCCAAACGCTTTATGAAGGCAGTTAGGCATTATAACTACACATATGAGACCTATTTAAATGGCAGTGAGGCACAGTAGACTGAGACTATGAAGAGTACTGACATTAGCAGTGGCTGAAGGCAAGACTGCTCACGGTACACCTGATCAATATGCCAAGTAAGTGTCTCACTACATTTTGGCAGTTCATTGCTGTAGGAGCACACAGCAAATTAGATTAATCCAGAATCCTGGGCGTGGAAATTGCAGTTCAATATTATCTGTCACGACTGTGGCATATCCTCTAATGGGTACCCAGCAGGCACTGGGTGTTTAAATTAACTATGCTCCATGAGCCTTGAAGATAATTAACCTTTTAAAATATTTTTAAATTCAGATACATGTTAGTACATGCAATGTAAGTCTTTGACATACTGCAAGAAATTTCTGGAGCTTGCCCTGGCAACACACAGAGAGCAAATGACAGTTCCTTGTGCTTGCTGTTTAATGTGATCAGTTCAAGAGGGGAAGGCCATTAAGACTTCACTGGAAGTGAAAACTGATTCTGTTTCCTCCGTGTGCTTTTATAATATGTGCTGTAGGTTTGCCTCCTAATCAAGGGATTACCTTTTCAAATGGGTAACTTTTAACAGAGTACTCATGGCACATGTGAAAATGATGACAGACAAACCACAGGCAATTAAGGGACTGATGTGGCTCACGTAATCATGAAGTTTTGATGACTTTGTGAACTTCCAAGGTATGGGGTGCATTTTGAGGCTTTTTTTTTTTCCTGGCTCTTACCATTGACTGTCTTCCTGCCAGCTATAGCAATCCACTGTTCTCAGGGTATGAATACAGCTTCTCTTGCTCACAGACTCACGGGGTTTAACTCTGTGGTCCAGTGCTCCCAGTCAGCATCAATCAGCAGGAATGGCTAATGTGGTTGTATTGCTCAGCACTGTATCTGAAGAGACCTTGTTTGTTTTGTTAAATATGGTAGCAACAGTGCTCATGTTACATGGCTTTAAGACTGGCCTCCTAAGTTTGTGTGGCTGGAACTTCTTATTCTACTCAGGACAATAAAAGGAATCATTAGTGGGACAAGGGACAGTGAAGACAGATGATAATTTAACTAATGTTCAACTTAAAAACAGATCCGTATCTATCTAAACCTTTAAGTTTATGTATATGTATATTGAAGTTAGTTTCACAAGAGGAACAAAAGCTTTTTAGATAGCTCTTATTTTGTTAGATTGGTCACACTGTTTGCATGGCTAAAGGATTTTAGTGTTTAGCTGTCTAACTGACATTGAAGCAAGAGTATTTTTACAGGGAATTTTACTCAATGTTATTTCCTAAAAACAATGGTGACTCAGGCAAATACAATTTAAAAAACCCCAGCAGATTGTACTGCTTTGCTCTATTAAGCCCTCAACTTCTGCCAGAATGTCTGTGAGAAGCAGCAAAGCTTTTATATGAAGTGCATTAGTGAAATGAAGGTACTGGAAAGGAAAATTCATCCTTTAATTTCCATATGTCAGTTTTTCATATTGATAGATCCTGTAACTGCTGTACAACTCCCCTTCCAGTGGCCTTGCCTTTTACCTTCTTGAATTCCTGAAAGGCTCATAGTGCTTTAGAATCTTTGTCTGAAAGGTATAATAATAATGACAATAAATATCTGATTCATTCTTGTATATTTGGTTTCTTTCTTTCTTTCTTTCTTTCTTCCTGAACCTAAACCAATCCATATTCATATTTTTTCCACCTTCTGTTTTCCTTTCTTCTCAAGATCTGTCTTTCTGCCTATTATCCAAAATGCTCTATTGCTCTTAGAAGTAAAGCATGCCTTCTACTTTGGTTCTACAATTTCTCATATAGTCCTGAATTTACCCAGTAGATAAATGCATTTGCTGAACAGTGAGTAGTATTATGGTTTGTCATAACAGAGTGAGCATCCACCTGGGGACAATCCATTTGTTTGTATACTTTCTATACAAAGCATTTCTTTGCTTATGTCCAGGCATTTTTTTATGTATGTCATAGCTTTGCCATTATTTGAAGCAGAATATGGGAGTGGAAGTAGCTTTGAAATTCAACTAGACCACAAAAAGTTGTTTCTGTGTTGAGTCCCTTGGGGAAATAAA
The DNA here is from genome assembly GCA_024611195.1 of Ceyx melanurus. Classification (NCBI taxonomy): domain Eukaryota; kingdom Metazoa; phylum Chordata; class Aves; order Coraciiformes; family Alcedinidae; genus Ceyx; species Ceyx melanurus. The sequence continues at coordinate 31,266 of JANHGL010022940.1, read as the reverse complement.
AATTCCCTGTGTCAGAGCTCAATTCATATAAAATTGGAAAGAGCTGCTATATGTGCCCTATTGCAAAGTTGATTGTTGCTTGATATTACTCTGTATTTCTGGCATGCAGGGTAGCAGAAATTCAGGGGAAAGTCTGAATAAAATTGTAGTTTCTGTCCTTAGTGTGTTTTCAAATAAGTTTTTCTCTTACACATTCAAATCCTAATTATTTAAAGGTTTTTTTAAACAACTTAAAAAAAGTTTACTTGCGAATGGAAAAATCTATAAATTCCAGGCAACAGTTGTAAAGTAACTTTTTGCTGGTAACTGAACAAAGGACTGGATTGTGTTAAACTATTCAGGTAAAATGAATGATATTTTTTACCCTTTTGGTAACAGAAAAGGAAAGAGGTAATGTTGTTTTATAAAATCTACTTTGTGTATTTATTTATAAACAGTACTAGAGGCTGTGTGTATCCTCTGTGTAATGCAGAGGTCTGGAATACAAATGGTATACAGATACTAGCCCTCCATATGAAAACCATCAAATATCTTGGATGTCTTTACAGTGATCTAAGATACGGAGTGCATTATCCAAAAGTATCAATAAATTGCTCTCTGAAATAAAATGGTGTCATAATTACATTTTCCCAGATACTCGTCTATAAAATTTTTTTCTGAACACAGAAGAAGCAAGATCTTAACCAACCCAAGTCATCTCTCCAACCATGTAAAGTGCCTTTTGTGTTTTTGGAGAATCTTGCATGTATAAATCTGGTTGTGTGTCTAGAAGTGTCAGAAATGGCACGAGTAGCTCTCAGATTCCACTTGCTTCCTTCAGATATTAGGAAGCAGGCCATCATATAAAACATTTAGTATGTATTCTCTCAAAAATCAAAATAAATGCATTATTTTTGCATCAATGGCTATCAGAATATAATTGAACTCCTGGACTAGATGACCTTCCAGCCCTAAACATTCTATGATTCTGATTCCTGGCCTTTTATCACCACTGGCCTGGAACATTCCAAATGTTGTTTTCTCTATAAGTCTATGTGGGACTTGTCTCTTCACTCTCTTTTCACAGAATGCATCTGACATAGGAAATTTTTCATTAATTGTTGCTGTTGCATCCCTAATACTTTAGTAAATGCAGAGCATGAGCTGCTGGCTTGCCTTGTTTTAAGTTGAATTATGCCTGAATTCTGTGCATAGTCAGGAAACAATAAGAGAAGCAGCCACAAATGCAAGCAGAAATGCATTTTGTCATTTCCTGAAGCTTTTTATTTATTTAATAATTTTTAACCAGAAGTAGATTGTTACAGTGTAGGCAGAAAAAACTGTGAGTAAAAAAAAAACCAAAAACCAAAAAAGTGAATGAAGTGTAAAATATGACTCTAATGAAAAATTGCTTTCTTTAGATGTGCATTTGCTTTGAAATCCATGCTGGGTCTCCTACTACCTGCTGAGCTTAGCTTTAAGCCCTGAAGCTATGATTTAAAATCATATATATTTGCTCTTTCATCTGTGTGCTCTATTGTATCATTTTCCATGAAAACACCAGGAAGGATTCTTAGAGCTCGTCATGAACTCTGACTCTAGAGATTTTCATCTTTAGTTCCTGCTGTGAAGTGATACTACACATGCCACGATCCGTCTGTGGTTTCTTTCTAATCTTTGGTATAAAATGTAATATATATCACAAGAACCAGTGCAAACACATTCACCTGGCCAGCAGCCTTGTACAAATTTGTTTCTTTTTGAGATTGCAATCTGAGCTCATTTTTACTTAGAAAACTAATATAGAGTGCTGATCTCAAAAAAATTAGAATTTCTAAATCCAGAAAGTTTGGGCATATTAATCCAACCAAAATTTAATTCCTTAAATTTCAAAATTATTAAAAGCTTCTTTTTATTTCCACTTTACCTTACTATTCTAATGGTTATCATGGGGACCTTTGTTCCTCATTCCAGTGACAAGGACCTCAGGTCTCTCTCTTTATCAGATGCTCATAATTTTCTGTTGAGAGTTCTTAATTGACTGAAAGCTTACAAGAACTTTAGAGATTGTTTTATAAGCGAAGGAATATTGATTTCACTTTGAATTTGATTAGTCACTGATCTCCTATTGTTAATTGATGTGAATCAATCCTTTAGAGAATATTGTGGATTACATTATGATGACTTCGTCAAGGATCTCTAGTAAAATATGTCTGGTTATCATCGTCATGATATATGATGGTATTAGCAGGTAAATGTTTGCAGTATAACCCCATTGTTTTAGAAAGGTGTTTAAATGTAATTTATTTTTACAGAAGTCTTGAGAAACAGAAAAATTACGCAACATTTCCAATTCATGAGCTGAGTTGCAGAACAGAGAATCTTTAAGATTTAAATGCAGAGGAATTTTCCATAATTTTAAGTTGTTCATAATTAAAATAAACAGTCAAAAAAGATCCAAACTCAAACTGAGCTGTAGGGTGGTGTTATCAGGGGCAACAATACTATCAGCCACGAGTCAGTGAACCCCCAGTAGAGTAAATCAATGCAGCTAATTTTGCAGAGAGAGTAATCTTTTGAACATAAAAAGTGCCTCAGCTTTGTGAAGTTCAGGCTCTTGACACTGTCTTTTATCAGATGTTTGATGAGATGTGCCAAAATGCTCAGGAAGAATCTGGAGGAGTTTTGAACAATGTGCTCATCAGTGTTTCCCTGTGCATGAAGATAAGGGCCGTTGGCATTTCCTTCCTTATCCTGCACTGGGAGGAATGTCAGCAGCAGGTCAAGGGAGATGCTCCATCTCCTCTGCCCAGTGCTGGTAAGACACGTCTGCCATCTTAGGCTCAGTCCTAGGCTCCCCAGTACAGGGTAGAAAGTGGCATACTGGAGAGAGGCCAGCAAAGGTGATTAATCACCAAGGTGATTAAGGTATGGAAGAACCCGTTCATATGAGGAGAGGCTGAGAGATCTGAGATTGTTCTGCCTGGAGAAGAGAGGATTTAATCAATGCATACAAAGAAATACCTGAAGGAAGGTTGTGAAAAAGGACAGAGCCAGGCTCGTTTCAGTGGTGCCCAGTGCCAGTGGGCATAAACCTTCAGAAGGTTTCTTCCAACCTCAACTATTCTATGATTCTATGATTCACCTTCAAAATCTAGACTGGAAATGGCAGTGGAAGCTGAGAAGGGAGGACTGTAGCAGAGAGTGAAGAAGACATTAAAGCCCTGCCCTGCAAGGCCCAGGCAGGGTGTCCTTGCCTCCTTCCCAGGCAGCAGCTGCCACCTCGCTGCTGCAAATCCAGCAAGCTCCCACTGTCACCCATTTTATGCCTCAGCCAGCTTCATTTAAATCATGCTGATGGCCAAAGCTTCTCAGCTTTCATAAATATGAAAGTGTCCTGTTTTCTTTTCCTTCATAACAATATAAATTCCTTCATAATTAGCTGCCACAAGACACTATGATTACCCATTTTCCAGGAGACAGAGTATCTCCTTCACAACTACAGCTTTTTATGTGGTATATATATATATATATTTATATGACCTAATGAGACTCCAGTGAGTTTTTGGGGTACTGCAAAAGATATTTTGGTATCGCTTTGCACAATAATTAAATGAAAACTGAAGAAGAGAAGCTTGTCAGTGTTCATTAACAGTACATCTTTAGATCAATTGGGAAGGGTGGTAATCTCCCATCTTTCTATCACATATTCTTTGTTAACAAACCAGCTTCCCTATAATGGAGTTTATGAGGTTAAAATGGTGTTGTCAAACAGGTAAACACTTTTTGCAGTCTCTAGCCTAAAGAAAAAAAGGCACAGAAAAGCCCAACCTCTTCAAATGATTTGCAGGGCACTGGAAGACAAATAATCTCAGTGTCTTTGCACTTTCTGCCACCTGGAGACAGAGTGCCTGGGAAAAGTAAAAAAGCACAAAAATCTATTGTCAGTTAACTGGCCTCAAAAACTGGATGAAATTTGCTGGTGAAATGGCATATTAGATGACCCACTGTTTTTTTTTCTGACTTCTATTAATTTGATGATCACATCCGTTGGACTAGAAGTGTCTTCAAAAAGTTATGCTATCCAGACTCTTTTTGTTGTGCTAGTTCAGTAAAGCTCCAGACTGGGGAGGAAAGAAATCCAGCTCACTTGATGTCCTCCAAGCACAGGAATTGCCTGACGTCTTTTGGATTAGGCCAGCTCATGTAGTGATTAAAAGAACTTATGTGAGGCTCAAACAAAGTTGGTTTTCCCTCAGTCTAGCAACTAGCAATCACACTAGTGGGCCTAATTCTCTGCTCTGTTATGCTGTAACCCTGCTGTTTTCAATAGACTCATGCTGTTGTAGAAATGATTTAAAAGACCAGTGAGTGAAACACAGCAGCTGAAACATATAAACTATTGAAAAACTTACCAAATCTGGAAACTTGATTGGCAGCCTGGGTTTTTTTTTGTTTGTTTGTTTGTTTTTGTTTTTGTTTTTTTTTTAAATAAAACAACAAAACAATATTTCAAGACTTGGATGCTCATATTTTAGGAGTGCCATAAAAGTTACAGATTTATTTTTTTTTTTTCTGAACTTTTTTTTTTCTTGGGCTTCTGTTTAGCTTCCCTTCATTTCATGATTGTTCTTTCCTCCCAGGGTATTCTTTGGTGCTTTGTTCAGCACAAAGACGCTCCTGCTGTTTCCTTTGGGTGATGTCTGGATACTGAAAATGAGCAAAGAGAATACTTTTCCTACTTTTATTCTGATTTGTATTGATTTCTTTGAATGTTTTTCCACATATTGTTTTTTGTCTCACACCCTAACAAGATACTATCATGTAAGATAGCACAATCTGTTATGAAATACTTAGGGCTTGCCAGCAGTTTTTATTTGACACTTTAATAATGATCTTTAGGAGGGAAGTGGGAATTACAAAGAACAAAGAATCTCCAGATGTCCTAAATATGTACAATGCAGAATATTTCTCTACTTGAGAGATTTCTATTTTTTCTTTGAAATTGCCCAGTCCTATTTCTGATAGCTTAGTCTGTTTCTGAATTATGCTTGATAAGTACATGATTTAGAAGTATTTGCTTTCATAATTTTAATCTTATTTATGCAGCTACTAGGCTGTGATTTCAAAATGAACTGCATGAAGTTTTGCCTACCATAATCACAGATTATGGCAATCATGACAGTTTAATTTTCTTTTGTTCTAATTAATGATAATATATATTTTTCTAGTTACACCATAACCTTATGGTCATTCATCTTAACTATTGTTTTTAAGTGGTTTAATTAACAAGAATGCAGTCAGGAACTAATGTTATAAACTACTTTGCTATTAGGAGAAGTCATTTGTAAACTACTTTCTGGAAACTGCCCATCCCCAATACTTTTTCCAGTTCTGCCTTTTACATTGTGCTCAGCTCTAGTAAGCTGGCTAGCTCTTGGAATAAACAAATAGTTCAGGCATATATTGTCAAGAGCTCAGTCCTAGCAGTTTTGACCCAAACTCCTTGACTCTCTGGAAAAGGAGGAAAAAAAAAAGAGATATTTCAGAACAGTACACTCGAATTAAGTGAATACAAGTAAGGATGACCTCTTCTTTGGAAAACTTCTAATTCTTGGCAAATTTGGGAAGTAATCTGCTTTTTGCTGAAAAAAAAAATGCAAATATAACCTTTGTCTATAAGAGTAAAGAGTAGTTTTTTTAACTTACAGGAGCTTGCTAAATGTATTGGGTTTTTTTGCATGTAAATCTGTCTGCTCATATTTGAATATATCCAAGTAGATATTTTTTGTTAGTATTGTATGTTTTAATGCTTAGGGATATGGCTTTGTCAAGGACTTGTCAATGTTAAGGACTGAACTAGATGATCTTAAAAGTATTTTCCAGTCTAGACAACTCTGTGATTCTATTTCATTAATAGAAATGTCTTCCTGCCTGAAGGATCCCAGTATGCTTGCATTCATTGCTGGAATGAATTGTCTTCAGGAGAAGGAGTTAAGTCTAACTGAAGTTGAAGTGGTAAGTCTAGAGTTATTACAGAAATGAAAAGAATGTTGGGTGGTTTATTTTTCTTTCATCTTAAAAATGCAATTTCACTATAGTATTTTTTAAAACCAACTTGTGTGCTCTTTTTTATGGGAATATATATAAAATATATATATTTTATATATGCTTGATATGAGTTCTTGGCTCTGTGCTGATTAGAGAGCCTCTATGGAAGACAGAAACTGCAGTTGTGAAAGGCAGCCCCAAGCCTTCCAAAAGCTACCCTCCTGCTTAAGCAGTAATTAGTGGGTAATTTAGTAATTAATCATGATTAGTGAATGAGGCTGGTAAGGTGTGGGTTATGCAGGTGGTATAATGATGTCTTCTGGGTTCATAAGCCATGTTTTCCTGTGTGTTCTGTTTGAATATTGAAGCTAATTCTGTATGGGTATTATCCAGATGGAGCTTAGAAATGCTAAGTTAAATGCTGCAACACTGGCAAAGAGACAAGTACAACATGCTTCAGAGGTAATATAGATGTAGAAAAGTCTTTTTGAACATCTTATTACTTCTGAAGGAGGCCTCATGCTGCAAGAGGAGAGAGACCAGGATTTTTCTTAACTCCACCAGCCAAGGTGAACAGAATAAGGTTTAAGATACCAAAGGCACAGACTAGAACAAATTTTGTCTCAGATGTGGAGTCTCTTGAATTTTTTATTATTTTTTTTGTTTTAATCAGATGGATGATGCTGGGAAAAAAACAGTTTTATGGTCTATCATAGCTATAGAGTTTTAATATCCTAAGCTTGTATTTTAGAGAACTAAGTCAATGATGTCCTCAGCTGAGATGAACTTGTGTGTTTACCATGATCATTTTAAAGAGGGTGTTCTGTCCTTCTATCCATTCATATAGGAAATGCTGGGAATCTTGTAAAATTACCAAGTGTGAAATACAGAGCATTCCAGAAGAAAAAAGGGTTATGAATCCAGCAGAAGGAGTGGAAACTACTGAAAACATTAGTTTGAAAACCACCATTCTACCTCTTCAGAAGCATTTAGAAACAATTTAAATGATTAATATGTTCTAAAAAATATTTCCTATGGTTTTCAGACATTCCTCCCCCTTATAAATGACTGTGTGAACATAGTCTTTATCCTTTTGAATGAGTATATAGAAATTTGCTGTCCTACTCGGCCTTCAGGATATTTCAGATATTGTCATAGAAATAGTTTATCATTTTTCAAAAAGAAAATTCTGCCTCTAGGGTGCTTAGTATAACCTTATTAATCATTACATGGTTAGAAGGCTTTACTGAAATGTTGATGTTGCTTGAAACATATTCTAAAAGGAGCTAATACTATCTGGCTTAAGGCAAGCAAACCAGAAATATCCTTTGTAATTCCTGGCTAGTAACTTCCATCATACAATATTTCTGGGAGGATCCTTTTCCTCTGAGATGAGAAAGGAAAGTTCAGGACCACTTCTGTTAGTAGTTAACAGAAGTGGTCCTGAACAAAAAATCTTAGCACAAAGCTTCTCAGTTTCAAGGAAGTTCTGATGTACCAGGCTTTTGAAGTTCAGGTCTTGGTATAGTTGTTAAATTTCCTCATTAGCAGCATGCAATATTCCAGGCAGGTGTAACTACTAATTACAACTAATGCAGCAATTAACTATAACATTTGTATGACCATATAATGTTCATTTGTCTTTGCCATTCTCTAATAATTGGTATGCTTTTCCTTGGGGCAATGGTTGTTGAAATGATTGAGAGTTTGAGAGGGTGTCCTTCACTGGTGTCCTTCCATTCACAGTGAGCATTTCAAAATGAAGACAAGAAGCCCAGAGATTGCTTTTGCCAGACTTGAGGCCTTTGGAAAATGGGTGTTTTGCTTTGAAGCTTTCAATGTTATGTGAGGACATTTGTGTCTCTACAACTTCAAGAATGAAAATGGTGAAATTCCATTTATACAAAAAGTGGGGACAAGAAAAATACATGTTCTTTTGCAGAACTCTGCAATGTGCTCAATTTATATAAAATAACTTATTTTTGTAACTAGGTATGAGATACTAGGAAGAGGTATAAGAGAAAATTTCTAGGAAAAAACAAAAAGATAATTTGAATTTTTTGTTCTCGGAGAAAACCTCAAAGATTAAAAGCAAAACTCCAAAGCTTTTAATAAAAGCTCAGAGTTTAGAAGCAGGCCACTTATCACAGCAGAAATCATGTTTTTGAATGAAACATTACATATGGCTTAAAACCAAAAATGAATGATGGGGACAAACTGCTTGATTCATTAGGTACACAGTTCACTTAAAAACCTGTTCTGTTCCTGTGTTGTTGACATCAGTGAAAACATTGCTTTTCATGTCAGGAGACCAGGATTGCACTGAAAACCACAGTAATAATGTATTTATTTAGGAGATGCTAAATCTTCAAAAGACTGAGTAGTTATTGTGATATATGGTACCTTGTTTCCTCCTAGATCATGGGGTTAGTCCCAGCATTGTGAAAAACTGACTGTTATGTTGCCCCTACATTTAAGAATCAATGATATTATCCTTTGGTTCTTATCAGTGTAATTTTTTTCTTGAAATATTTTCATGCCTTCTCTCTCCACCCTTCAAACACTGGAGGATTTCTGCATAAAATGGGATTTCAAGGCTAGAAGGGATCTCCTGAGCCATTCTGAGAGCTCATGAGGGCAAAATTTACATGTGGGACAAAGATATGCATATGTCCATAGCAGCAGCTGAGACCAACCCTGAAGTCAGGTTTTTAGCTCACCATTGGTGGGCTGGAAACATAGAGCCCACTCTTGCACTTCAGCCTTTAATCCCTCAAATAACAATTCCATTATGTCACATTCCTGACTTCTGGTGCTTCTGCACTCTCTATTCTTCAGAAAACAGGAAGATGGAGAAGATTGATTCTTAAAATAATGTGTGAATCCAATACAAATAGACTCTCAGAGGTCAATAGAAGACTGCTGGAGGCTTCATGCAAAAGTATGTATAGAGAAAATGGTTCTGCCCAGGTGATGGTTACAGGTCAGGGCCAAACCTCACTGTCTGTGTAAATTACCTTGAATTTCTCAGTCTGAATTCTGTGCCTTGCAGTAGTGCTTTCCAGCTACTGCAACTTTTTTGGATTAAACCTATCATGCACAATGATGCTAAAGAATAGAGTGTATATTCTTTCATTTCTATGCTAAGAGGAAATAGAAATGATCAGTTTTCAGGCAGCAATGGAAAGGGTATTAACCTTAAAGTGATCACTGTAATTTGAAAAGCAGAGTCTGAAAATTGTGAAAATAAGTGCTGTATTACGAATGGCTTCAAGTGTATCCAAGTCAGGTCTGGTGTTGAACAAAAGCAGCATGCACAGGCTCTTTCATCATCTGAGTGCTTAAAAAGACCATGCTCTCTTGCTGAAAATTAGTAACATATTGAAACTCTTGAAGCTTATGATGTGAGGGAAACTAATTACTTCTGAAACCAATACCAAGGTATTTCCAGTTAACGTTATCTTCTCCTCTACTTCAAAGACTGAACCTCAGAACTGATTCAGAATATATAGCAAGGCTATCTTTGTAAAATTTATCATTTCTGTCAAAGGAAACACAATAGACTTAAGATACAGTCACTCTGTCTGAGGTACTTGCCAGCAGATAGTGCTGTCTGAGAACAGCCCAGGTGTGCAGGGAGGTCAGTTGTCTTGATTGATGCCCTTCTGTGTGTGCAGGAGGTTACTTTGAGGGTTATCCTCCTGTGCTGTGCTGCTCTTTGAGAAAGCAAAGAACCCTTTGGCATTTCCCCAGAGCAGCTGTCAACATGAGCACTGCCTGGATGGGGAGGTGTGTGGCTTTGCAGTAAGCTTGCTTTATCAGTCTTTATCTGATTATTATCACTCCTGCAGTCCCCACTAGTGGCAACTGCAGTGGGTGAGGGGTTGTAAAACAATCCAGTGGCAGCAGTGTTCCCAAGTTTTCTTCCCTTTGGCTGTCTGCACCACAAGTACAAGCTTTTGCATCCAGGGACTGAAATGGTGTAGTTTTTGAGGACGTGGTCCAGAGGAGGAGAGGGGGATGGATCACAGCAGGTCTATGAATCTGCTTAAGTCTATTGTAGCTCTCTAGCCAGTCCTTGTATTTCTGAGCACCTGAACTTTTGAGTCAATCATTCTGGTTTTGATCAGGGTCAGCTTAACTAGTTTCTTTATAGAGCACATATGGACCTGTCACTGGACTGTTTAACTGACACATTTACAGTAAGCATTCACCTGGCATGCAGCCATTAGTGTATAAAACACAGGGGCTGCAAAGTTAACTTTAATAATAATAATATATTAAAAATGTTCAGCAGGATTTCCCACCTATTTCAGAAAAACTGTTTGTGGGGTATCCCATTTGCTCATAATTGGGCACAACAAATCAACAGCAGCCATTCAAAAGGCACTCTGTGACCTGCTGGAGAGGAATGTTTCATTACTGATGGGGTAGCTATTTAACTCTCTTTTTCATGGGGTGGCAAATTGCACTGGCCAAGCTTCACAGCCACATTAATTTCATTTGTGTGTGCCACATGCCTGCTCACAACTGAATCACAATCATGGTCTTTGTTCCAAGGCTTCTCTGGCACTAAGCTTTTGCAATTTTGCTTGGGTCTGACATAAAGATATGCCATTTACCTAACAGATACATTACCTTAATACTTATTTTAATATTTGGCAACCTCTGGAGGTGCTGCACTCCATTTTTCTTGTGGTATTTGATAGCTGCTGGAGAGGTCTCCCTTCACTGTTTGTGTTGCCATACAGGCTCCTTGTGTTCCAGTAGAATTTTTGTTATTTGGCACAGCAAAAAGGTGCTTGAAGTTTCAATTTCTTTCTTACACACTCAAGTAATCACAATCTATACATGGAGCAAGAAGACTAGAAACTATAGTATGTGTAATTGTTTTGGATATTGAATTGTACCTGGCTTCAGTAAATTGTTTTGATTTTTAAAGTTTCCAGTAGTAGCAATTAGTGCTTAAGGTTCAATAATGTAGGTAATTTAAAAAAATCCTCTACAAGCACTGATTTTGGCAAGACTGTATGTGCATAAATTGCTAATAAAATTTCAGACACCATAATCAACCCCATATATAATAAAATGGTGAAAATATATTTATATACTTGGAAAAAATATCAATGCAAAGGTGTGTTAGCAGGTAGATTGTCTTCAAATAAAACAACTCTTCACTGACAGCAGAGAAATGTCAGATCATTTTCACAAGCATGGTGAGTAAACTCAAAGTGCAATCTTGTGCTCATTTCTAGATACTCAAACTGACAGGAAGATTTCAGGTTTCATGTGAACCTGGGAAAGCTTGGTAGCTGCAGATGTGTTCTCTTGACCATTTAATAGGAGGTCAGTGAAACTAAGAACTGATCTGGATGATGTTTGTGTCAGTCTGACCACGAAGTCCTGTTCAGCTTCAGGTGGAGTGCAGCCAAGGGAAGTGCCACAGTTGCTGATCAGATGAAACCCAATGGGCAAAACATTGAGGCTGTGAGCACAGATGGTTTGGACAGTGCTTTACCACCTGTGTAATTTAAGGGAGAAACTTTTGAAGGCACACTGGGTGTTTGGCAAGGTGATGAAGAAAAAATGTATTTAGAAGTAAACATGAAGGTTGCTGGGGGAAAGAAAAATCTGAGAAGGTCCAGAGAGATTTCCTGCTGACTTTAGTGAACAGTAACATTGAGAAAGCTCTTAAGCCTTGTCAGAGATGCTGAAAATACAGGCCAAGTTGAGTCAGTCTGCTTATATTAACCTATTAAACCCCTTATTCTCTTGGAGTAAGTGTGCATAGCTTTTTTTTGTGTGTGTGTGAGCTGGAAAAACGTGCATAGTAATTCTAAACTTTTTTGTTCCATTAGTCTTGCCATGTTGGTTTGTACATATCAAATGATTTCTGCAAAATGCAGTATGCTTGAGATGGCAGAAAATGGAGTATAGATTTAAGGGTAGTCAATATTGAATATTCAAAATATTGAATAACTTAAGCCAGAGTGTGCCTAGTAGCCCTGTCCTGACATAGTTATTTCTGAAACATATGAGTTAGCTTGTATGGGTATCTCTGCAGGACATGGTCTTTGCCCAGAATTGATACCTTTAGTCAGAAATTACAGTAACTGGTTTGAACAAAGGAGCAAAAAAGGGGAATAGTTCATTTAATAAATACTTTTTTTTTCCAAACAATACAACATTTTTTCCTTCAGCTTCTCCTTCTGCATGCCAAGAGGCTTCTTTCAGAGAGAGGGAGAAAGACACAAAGCATGCGAACACAGCAGGACCCTCCAGCATTTTATGCAGTGCTCAAAGTACAAGGAAAACACAAAAATGATGAAGAAACAGGGTCTGACTGTCCAGCTTTTCATTCCTGAATTTAAAACAATAACTTGGGGGCAAGAGATAGGCAGGGAAGGTCAGCTGGAGAGTGGCAGGGAGCAGAAGCTCTGGTGGTTTCAGAGACATCTCACTTTTCCCAAAGCAGCTGAACAAATGAGTGTGCCTCTGACTGAGCAGCAGATCACAAAGCCTCGAGCTGGGTCTCTGAGTGCAGCTGAAGCAGTGCTTGCTTTTCTGAGCCAACAAAATGCTCATTAGCTTGTTCCTATTTGTGAGAGGGGAGCTGAGCTGGCGAGATCGCTGCTGGAGAGGGAGAGTGGAGCAGCCAAGGGGGAGGGGAACCGGGGGTCTTCTGCGACAAAAGTGCTGAGTCAGCGTTATTGGCTCAGGCTCTCCCCCACCCCTCCATAAAGGTGACACAAATTCCAGCCAAAATGGAATTTGGCTCCCACGTTCTTCCTTGCAGATAATACTCAAGTGAAAACTGAACTTGAGATTTTCTATTATACTTTTTTTTTTTTTTTGTGGTGCTGACAGATTAGAGAAGCAATTTTTCTGACACTGTAGAGAAATCCATTTGGCTGAATACACTAGGGAAAATGTGCCTATTATTAGAAATTATTATCCTAATAATCGTTGCTAAGTACTTTAAACCGATGTAACGTGCTAAACACAGGCAGCGAGTTCTGTGGTGCCCAGAAAGGGAGGAATATACAGATTATCTCCCAGAGTTTACAGGCTAAACCATTATCATTGCAAGACAGAAAGCAATAAGAAAGGTGAAAAGTTTGCAGGCTTCACTCTACAATACCAAATTACTTCGACTCAAAGCATTGCTGCAGTCAACTGAAATCACTAAGAGGCTTTTTGCTGTTTTCCTGCTAAGGGACTCAGACATCAGAAGGGATGTAGACATCTGAGGCCACTGATCACCTGGGTGGCTACCTGCCTTCTTGCCCTTGCAGCAATGGCTCTGAAGAGAATCAGGGCAGCTCTGCCTGGTGTTGGTGAGGGCCTGGGAATTTCAGTGTCTAGGGGAAGAATGTTGTTATGTCTAACGTTTAATGCGGTGCTGGCACGGGGAGGCTGCAGGCAGATTTGTTTATTTGACAGGCTCTGCTAAATTGATGTTCCATGGGTAAAAACCTACATTCCTATCTGGGAAATGTTCCATAGGAATGGGTCAACAGGTTGCATTGTTCAGAGAGCCAACAGGACTGATAAGGTGTGCTTGGCTGGGGTCTGCACTCCAGGTTAACACCAGCATGGCACAGGTCTAACACAAACACTGGGTTCTGTCTGTTCCTGCAAGAGCCTCTCAAGGGCACAGTTTTCTGCACTGTGGGTGGTTTCTGTTTTCACAATTACATTAGTGAGGTTAGAGCCTTCGTGGAATTAAAAAAAAACCAACAAAAAAACCCACCCAACAGTAGCCTCCATAATTAGCTTTGATATTATTTTTGTATTACATGGCAAAAAGTTGTTTCTTCTAGTTGTGGAGTGATAATACTTTAAATTGTGTCCTAAAGTGAAAAAATGCTTGCAGATACTGTTGTTTATAAGACAGACCATTATTTTAAAAGCAGCATGTGCTTGTTCAGTGGACACCCTCAGTGCTAGCAAACATAACTAGCACTGACCAAAAAAAGGTATTTTGTCTTGAATTTGAGAAAGCATAAATGTTTGAATCAAAGCACAAGCATATCTGCTGTTTCAAAAGGCCACTGGAAAAACAGCAAGATCCATCATATCTGGAACTGAAACTTCATAAAACATCTTTAATACAAAAAATAGCCATGCTATTCGTGGAAATAAACTACATGTCCTATGTCTGCCCTATAGCCAGCTGAGTTTGCTGTAGCACTCAAGCACATTTTCTACATAACAAGATTTTGTGATATCTAAACAATATAAATGGATTGAGGTCTTAGGTATTTAGTCCCTGAGGAAGCACGTAAATAATTTGCTCCTATTCTGTGATCATCACTCTTCTCATTAACAGCAAATTATTTTGGTAGTTTGTTTAAGAATTTCAATCTGTTAAACCTTTTTAATCCTGCTACTGGTGACTTGTCATAAAGTCAACAAAATAAAACAAACTTTGTGTTTTTTCATTTCTGATGCTACTGAAGATTAGTCATCTAATGTGATCTACACACAACATGCTGTGGATGATGAAGTTACAGATTCCTAAAAAAAAAAAGAGAACCCTAAAAAAACCCTGTATGCCTTTGGGAATATTCAGAGATCCCTTCTGTCTCTCAACTTTTCTCCCTTCCTTTCAAGAATAAAAGCAGCAACTTTGCTCCTTGTCATCTTTAAGTGATCTGATTCTAAAGTGCTCCTAATGTCTGCATTTTCACAGAACACAATGTTTTCCTCTCACTTTGATTATTTGTCAGATTTATTGTGAGGTTGAGCCTGTCTCATGTTTTTGTGGCATGGCTTGTTAGGTGAGTGTTGCTGTAGGATAATCAGCTGTGCAGAAGCACAGAGCTCAAAAGATAGATGCACTGACTATGTGCATCAGATCCTCTGGGGCACAGCAACTCTGAGAAAACAAATATTATTTGGTGGTTTGGTTTTGTTTGTTTGTTGGTTTTTTTTTAAGGGGAATATTGGCATAAGTATTTCACAACTTTATTTAGATTTAAATTGGATATTATCTTCCTGTAAGTGGTTCAAGGCACATTCAATTCAGTTTTGTTTTTCTGGAAGGCATGAAAAGGTACACCAGGGTAAAAGAGATTGGAGTTTAGTCAGAAGTGATGTCAAAAGCATCTATTTTTGATATCATTATCTCCCCCTGAATATGATCCTTATTTAAATCCAGAGCAAAAATAAACCCGTATTTGGATGAATGTACAGAAGAATATCACGTTGAAAGCATCTGAGAAATTTAGACAGGAGAACTGAATTATATTAGATTGGAATTTGGACATTTGTTTAGACTAGCATTTTTGCTTATCAAGGGTACCACTCACTTCCTAGTTCCTTTTTTTTCCACTATTAACTCCTCAGGTTGGGCTTTGACCTAAAAATCATAATTCCATCACCTTTAATGATCTGCAGCTCAGCACTTCAAGTTGATGGTACATAACTCATAATACTGATAAGTGGCTAGTAAAAGCATTTTTAAAATGCTATCTCTTAGCAAATTTCCTTTTAGAGAGAGTCATGCAGTGCTGTTATCCATTCTAAAATGTTATGCATTCATAAAATTGAATGCATGCTCATCCATGGGGTTAGAAATAATAAGACATCAGTTGTGAAATATACCTAAAACTTCAAAAGATGACTCAGCAGAAGCCCAAGGATAAATCACCCTGATTACCAAGATTTCCTGGCAGTATTTACCTACTAATGGCCAACTAGATAGAACCATTAATAGGCAAAACTCATTTATTAGTAAGTATTCAGGAAAAACTTTTCATTAGAAATGGTACAGACTGCATTTTACTATAAAAAGTCAGTGTTTTTCATGAAACAGGGACAATATTACAAGCAACTGGTCTTCCACCTTCTAATTAAAAATTATCTTTGGGATCAAAATTAAAGTAGCTTTTGTTATTGACCAGCTTAACAGTTACCAAAAATGACATAAAACTCAGTATAAATAGGAAACATGTCAAGGAAAAAACCCATCCACTCTAAAATAACAGATATCACATTTTCATCATTGAATGTCAAAATATTTGAATGAAGAAAATGTAAATATTAACAGATTAAACTAACCTTCCAAAATCACAGTTTGTGAGTTTTCCAAGAAGGAAGATGGTGAGTTTCACCAAACAGCAGATGCTGGAATTAAGGACATGTTTGGTTGTTTGTTTAAAAATTTTGTTTGATTTTAAATCACATTTATGTGCTATGTATAATAAATTTCTGATCATATTTCATTTCACTAAAGCACTAGGAAAGCTTCTATCATCTTTATAATTATTCTGCAGAATTTATAGACATGGAAATTTATTCTTAAATAACTGTTTTGATTAATTATTTTCAATTAGCTTCCTGGGTAGATGCTGCTATATGAAATAAGTGTGTCTAATTTTGTATTTGATAGCTGTTACATCCACTTTACGTGTCCTATCCTAGTACAGGTTAACTTTCTGGGTAGACAAAAATGTCATTTTTAATTTGTGACACTTAAAAGCAAATTTGATGCCAAAATCACAAGGCTTGAAGGGGATGGTAACGTTGTATTACTTATTAAACTGTATTTGCTTTCCCTACAAACTTTATTTTGCTTTTCATCTTAAAATGACAGGTACAAGACCACTGTTACATATAAAATCAGTTCCTTCTTCCTTTAATAGTGAAGAAATAAACCCATGTTAGAAGACAATGGCATTCCTTAAAGGCTACTTTGCTTTTTTGTTTGTAAATTATATTTAATTTCCTATGCAACAAGCTCATACCTTTTCATAGGCTAAGAAAGCTGTCTGTGCTTGAAAATATACTTGCTTTTATGGTTCAGAGATTCTGATATTTAGGCTTTGGAACTTTCTGAATGGATTACTGGACCATGGTTGGTTATTTTTTTCCCTTTAACTGTACCTTGCAAGAGCCATGACAAAAGAATGACTCTCAAAGCAGAGGATATAAACCAGATTTAAATACTTAGCATTTTACTTCAGGCTTCTGGCTCATCCAGTTATATTTAAATATAATCAAGAAATTCTTGAAATACTTTAAAGTTTATATTTCAGGGAAAAGGCAAAATAAGAATTCTTGTGAAAACAAAAACAAACCAACATTGCCCATATCTGGACATTTTATGTCCTCCCTATCTTGCTTTTTCTGCTGCAGAAGAAAATCACGTTAGTGTTATTTTCAAAGGGTTTTTACCCCTTCAGCATGACTTTGGCCCACTAACCAAAGCACTGCTATGGTCTTTGTCCATATTTCTGTAGGCATTAAATAGTATTAATCTAGATAGGAAAGCCAGAACCAATTTTTGTATATCACAAATTCAAATTAACCTTTGCTGAAAACAGTTTAATGAATAGACACAAGTATTGCTTCCAAGAGCTAACTCCTTTCTGTGCTTATTTGGACACTTTACTATTATTTTGTACCACTGTGGTCTTTTTAATATGTTTTTTTTTGTTACCTAGCAGATATTGGTATTTGTGGTGTGTAATTCTTGTGAAAATCTTTAAGATAGGTGTTGAGAACTGATAGCATTTTAGGCCTATAATCACCAATGCAAAAATATGTGTTCTTGCAGCACAGCTGTTGCCATGGACAACCCAGACTTTAGAACTGGAAGGCATCACCCTTCTGCAAGGACCAAGGTTTTCTTGCAAAGCAAATATTTATTTCTCTTTCATATTTGTGATTTAAAACACCCTAGAAATAGCATCCTTAAAACTCTGTCCTGGAAAGAAAAAAAACACAGAATAGGAGCCTTCTGGGAACGCTGATGTGCCAAAAGTATAAATGAATTTATGTAGCATTATTTAATAATAGCTACTGCCCAGAAAATTGTTAGAAGCCATAGATCATGGTTGCAACACCAAAAACTCTGGAATGGAAACAAAACTTCCATTTTGTTTTCTTCCTGTCTCAAATTGCTTTATTCCATCAGTGCTGTTTCTTGACAGCACAAAAGCAATTTTTGAGAGGTATTTTGCTGTGAAGCTCAGAAGCATCATGTTGTTATATTCAGGCTTCAACCAGGACACAGCTTTTAGATGTAAGATATGTCCAGCCTTCCTCCTCCATCCCTGCCCCTACTTCCTGTAGCAAAAGTTAATTAACAACCCACAAATGGAAAATAGCACTAATAACTTTATACTAGAACATGTGCACTGGAAAGGACTTATTCTACTCACCAAAGCCTGCCAAAGATATGAGTCTGATTCTAATTCTATGCTTTCCAACTGGTCAGAAGACTTAAGCATCTTGGAATATTTGATCCAAGCCAAAAATCTAGGGGTTTTCTATACCCAGTGGATTACCATCCTAAACAAGCTATTGAAGACAGATGAGACAAATTGCCTCTGAAATGCTCTCTTGGTCTCCCCTGATTATGGTGGAGCTTGAGAGAGTGGACTGAGCTGGAAATCAAGCTCATGATCATGTTTGGCAACTTGGATTTGCAACCTAGAAAATAAGCATTTTGATTTTCCATTTTGATTTTTGCCATAATATGGGCCACGGGACTTTCTGAATTAATTTCTGTTCTGTCCAAGCTATTTGCAAGTGACATAGACCCAACTGCTACCTTTGGTAAAGTGTTCCAGTTTATTATTATTCTCCCTCTCATGTATGTCTAGATTGACTTGATGTCTAGACTTGATGTCTAGAACATCTTAGAAAGACAGAAGAAAACCATCTCTACTGTCATGACAGTAAGTTACAGTTGTACTTGCTGTTAGTCTTTTCAAGTAAAAAAAAAAAGCATTTAAATTCCCCTTTAGACATTCTCTGATCCTAGGAGAGAAACAGAAAATCCCTTCCCACTAGAAATTACAGCAGAGGAAAGGTATCCTTGACAAAGTATTGTTTGTTCAGCTTTAAAATAAACTTGTTTTTGTTTCCTCCCAGCCATGAAGAATGGCTGAACAGGTTGTTTGGCTTTGGGTTTTTTTCCCCCCCCCAGGAACATAAGTGATGATGGCTTGCAGCAAGTATTCTTCATCTGCAAAGGTACTAAAAGTCTCTGCAGAAGGAAAGGAAGAGCTACTAATCAGATTTATGTGGGAGGGCCATTGTATCCTCTAAGGCATCTTGATTAAATCAGTAGGGATTTCCACATATTTCTGTGTTTCAGTAGTTTGTGATTCTAACTATCAATTACTAGGCAGGGAGTATGTACTGTAGAGGTATCTACAGGTTTGAAAACATGCATATAAACATGAATAAGAAATGTATTATACTGTACTGGAAAGCAGTTGAGGGATTTGGGCTTGTTCACCCTGGAGATGAGAAGGGGATACCTTATAGCAGCCTTCCAATCCTTACAAGAAAGCTGGAGAGAGACTTTTTACGAGGGCATCTAGTGATAGGACAAGTGGTAATGACTAAAATGAAAGGGGGTAGGTTTAGATTAGATGTAAGGAAGAAGTTCTTGACTGTGAGGGTGCTGAGACACTGAGATAGGTTGATGTTGTGAATTCTCCCTTCCTGGAAGCACTTAAGGCCAGGTTGCATGGGACTTTGAGCAGCCTGGTCTAGTGGAAAATGTCCCTGTCTAGGAGGGAGGGGGGGACATGGTACTAGATGATCTTTAAGGTCCCTTTCCAACCCAAACCATTCTATGATTCTATTATAATTACTGACCTTTAAATGTAAACATTGGTATCTCTATAATTATGAATTAGATTGCTTATTTTGGTTTCTTCTATTTAATCTGGGAGTGTGTGCTTTAATAATATAGCTTCACTCTTAACGAGTGCAGTCATCCTAAACTCATGCCAGAAAAAACATTGTACTACAGTGCTCTATCATGTGTTACATTCATTATCTGCCTGAAAAGCTGTACTCCTCCACACAATTACACTGAGGTCAAGCATAAAAATGTGTAAATGTGTGTACTTGTAATAGAAATGTGCTTTGAGGGTCGGATCTCTTTAAACAAAGACAGGAATTATCTCATTTATTTTGCCAAATCTTGATCTCTCCTTAAAACAGATCAACATCTAGCAGAGCATATCAATGGCAGCTATCATAATAAATGCTATCTTAAAGCAGTGAGGCAGTCTTCAAGGTCTGCTCTGAATCTGGATAAAGAAAAGAATAAGCATCAGGAGACAATAAGAGGCAACAATGATTAACTAGAAGACAAACAAATTAAAACTATACGGTAAAGGAAGTCATAATATTACAAATCAACTGCAAATGTTCAGTGTATTTTTAAAAGATAGAAAATAAATTAGAAAAAGCACATTTTGTCTTGTTTTGCTATCCTGAACATTTGTAGTTGATTTCTATGTGTTGAGGTTGATTTTTACTAAGTTCAATAGGATCTGTGTTCTCCTAGGGATGTCCAATGTCTTGGCAAGGGCACAAATGTCTGTTAGGCAGGAAAACTGAACAACTGAGACTGGGATTTGGTGTATGCACATTTATGATGAAGAATGCACTGACTGGAAAACATCTGTGCAATGGGATGCCAGTCATGTTATACAGATCAACCAAAGATATTTCTCTAAGCTCAGCACCAGGCAGATAAGCTTTTGAGACTCCAATGGGAAAAAAAAATATATATATCTTCACATTAAGGACAAGGCAGTTCTGAGCAGAAACTGGGCAGACACTAAACCACTGTCAGAAATAGATTTCATCCCAATATAAAATCCAGGTTCTGTTTGCATGTATTTGTCATCCTTCACAATTCAGTAACTATTCCCACAACATATTTATCAGTGGAATATAGGAGTTATGTCCTTAGCATGAGGTGTAAACATGTTCCCAACCCACTTGCAGTCCTAGGAAGGGTGACAGTTGTGTAGCACCTCACAAAACCCAGCAGCAGACTGCATTTACACAGTTTCTGGTGTCACCAGTGATAAACACACGTGGAGGAATGGATTCCTGCTCCATTTTCACTATTCACATGCCCCAACAACAAACAATAGAAGGTTGTTCTTTTAGGGTTGAGTTAGACTTGTGTGACAGATGAGAAGTGACCAGAGTGTGGTGAATTTGTTGAAGTGTGATTAGAGATATGTTGGTATGCTGAGCTGTTAAATGAAAAATGTTTTTTACTGTTGTGCTGTAGGGGAGTCTTAGAGAAGAACAGTCCATCTCAATTAATGTGAAAATAATCTGGCCATCTGTATATTGAAAAAGGTTTGCTTTCTGCCATCAAAGTGCTCCCCAGCTGGATATTGTTAATAAATAACGGTCTGGTTTCACTTATTGCCTTAAAGTTCAAAATATTCACATCTTACGGGTAGTCAAACAAAGTCAAGAACAGGAAGATCAGAAGATATGAGTTACCATTCCTGGACATTACAAGTACTTTTATATAACCTGATGATACAGGAGATAATTACTATGGTCATACACAAAAGGTTAAAGTTCTCTGGAACTGGAGGAATCTCCGTTTAAAATTTTCTTCAAAAGTCCTGATTTTGGCAGCTGACAATTGCATCTTTTATTGATAGCTGCTTGATGTTTAATTTACTAAAGTTACCTCTTGATATGATATATATGATCTGTTTGTTAATCCTTTTATTTAGAAACCCATCATAGTAATGCAAAAAATGAAGTTATATTTTACTTTAATTTTTTTTTTATTTAATTGAAGGCTATATATCAAAGTACACCTAATAAGTGTTTCCTTTAGCCAGAATAAAATTTAACTAGGAAAAGGGAAGTAGTACAATTAGCATTGGTCCACTTAATTACATTTTACACATGCATATATACACTGCATTTATTTTCTAGGACCTATTTGTTGTGAAAATTGGTTTTATCACAGTTAGGATATCCAAAGATGCCTAAAGGACTTGGATGCTCCATTTGCTTCTGCTTACTGCAGAAAAGTCTGGGAAGTGTTTAACAGAAGGCACACCTCAGAAATGTTATGCTCATTTTTGTCTGCTCTTAGATTCCAGGAGATCAGGACATGGAATAAATTTGCACTTGGTTAATGTTTCCAAGAATTTATTCTGAAAATGTTGAGCAATTCTTCCATTAGTGTTCTGGGAGCTGGTTTTCAAGATGGCTAAGGTCAGTCATAAGAGTCACCACGAATCTATATTTTCACCAAAGTATTTAAGATAGAAATTAAAAAATCCAAGTCCAATTTTATCAGCTGAAATCAGAACTCTGGATGGTTTTCATTTCAGCTCAAAGTTCACTTAAATCAGGTCCAGCTTTGGGCATTTGAGTTATAAACTCTTCTTCATCTGTGACCTAACTGATCTTTTGAGCAGATGAAAAGTCTTATGAAAGACAGGCTCAGCTTTGCTAATTCCAGCCTGAGACATTCCATGATTCTATATTGTGTTTGCTATAGGCTCTAGGTGTAGGCTTTTCCACAGAGTTCTCTGGCTCACGTGGCATCATTTGAACAATAGATTTGAAAGCAGCTAGATGTAGGAATCTGGATGTCAAAGCAGAGAGAAGGCCCTGCAAATGAGGGTCTGAGGACATGATGGCAGCAAAAAATATGTCTCAAGAATGGAAATGGTATGAGGTATTACCATTTTTAAGAATAGTAATGATAAGAGGCTTAGGTTATAGAAAATAAAGTGTACATCTTAAGATCACTATAATCACACTCAATGGAGGACCATTTTCCTCTTGGTCCAGCTTTGATGTGAAGCAATTTTAAAGAGGAAAAGGCTGTGAATTATCTGCATGTCCCAAGGTACCAAATGATCTAGGCAATCGTGCTTTAGTGGGACCAAGGGGGGAGGCTGGGCTAGATGATCTCTGGAGATCCCTTCCAACTCCAGTGACTCTGATTTTTGCCTAATTAAAATTTTGGACTCTCATGTCCCTTTTTTGATTGTGCCAGAGAATGAATTAATTCACTGTAAAGCAATAGCATATCTAGATTTAATAAAAAAAGGTAAAATAAATATATTCTTTAAGATAATTTAAATACTTCCTTGTGAATATATGTTTGCATAGCATTTATTTTATCAGTGCATGTAACTTACATTCACTGGACTTAGTCTGCAATTATTCACATCATTCTAGAAGAAAACTGTTTTCATCTGGTGAGATAACTCTGCCTGATAACCAAAGATATTTTTTTCAAAGCATTAACAAGGAATTTATCTATTGTTCTGGAAGAAAAGTTTTGACATTTCAAGGCAGTAAAATTCCTGTCTTTCAAAAAAGAACATAATTCTGCCTCTGTCAAGAAGCAAGACCAAAATTCATAGATGATTTCAACAAGCTTCCAGATTCTTCAGAAGAAACTTTGTATTGTTAAATATTTATCTCAGAAATATGCAGCTAAAGAACATTTTAGAGAAAGCAGCTCTTGCAGCATTGCTTTCCAAACAGGAAAACGTATCTACATTCTGTTGGGTTTTATTTTGTTTTCAAAATTTTCCTACCACAAACATTTAATGTGTGAAATGAGCTTTGATGATTTTTTTTGTTCATTTTTACAAATTTCAATGGCTTTAGGGTCACTCTGAAAAAAAAAAGTAAAAATGTATAGGACTGTAAGAGAAATATAGGGTTGTTCCTTTGCAGTTTAATGTATGAAACGAGCTAGTGATATCAGCTCAGTTCCTTATTAAGAAAAAGCATTGCCATTGAAAGTAATAAAAACCTGACATTTTTCACAAAGATTTTTTTTCCTTTAAAAAGTTTTTGTTTCCTTATATCCCTTTTGGTCTCGCATTGCTAAATTTAAGATGATAACTGTCCAGACCAGTGGTCAACTCTTTGTAGACCACAGTAAATGTTCCTGTGTCTTAGCAGTTCTTGAAACATGATTAAAAAACTTATGTTTCAGAGATCTCTTTTGTTTCATAGGACTTCTCAGCATTAATTTGGGTTAGAAATTAAGCAATTTATTGTTTTAGTGGATTCTTAATCTGCTTTATAAAGAACAGGTCCTTTTATTCAGGAACAGAGGAATCTCCAGGTATGTTCAACAGAGTATCTTATGCAAAATATAACATTTTTTTAATAGACTTGCCTATGGTGCTGATTAATAGAAATCTACTGATTTAAAACATAAGAAATTATAAATATGGCAGAAATAAACAATCATAAAATTGAAGCTATTTTAATTTATCTGGGAGAGATTCCTAAGTCACAGTTCATGGTAGTGCAGTGATTTTGTTAAAGGATGGGAAACAAAGCTCTAATCTGATTTACAGACTAGATCTGCTTGAACTGTATGACATGTTTTCTCCTCACAATAATGTACTGAATTTATACCAATAATAATTCCAAACATAACTATTCTGGCTATAGATAATTTAGTTTAATCAGGTACAACTGATTTTACTCATTTTCATCTTCTCAGGGCAGGTATCTAACAACAAACATCTGTGAAAATATTCTTAACATCTACACTTGTTAAAGCAATATATACAATATCACGTCATATCAGTACATTTCTCCAGCCAGATTTATTTTATGGAAATGAAAAATTGTACTGTTGCCAAATGCATGTTAACTCAAACCAGTACCTGTTCCTATAATTCAACCAGTAAACCTCCATATATTTGAAACAAGGAGACTTGCCTTTGTGAAGGGAACACTGAGAAGAGTGGTAAATCCTTCAGCACACCCTATAATATTCTGCATTTTTACCTTGATACTTTCCTTGAAAGGCTTCTAAGCCAGTTTTTTTATTAGTAATGAAAAAGTATATAACAAAAAGAGGGGGATGCAATTGCCCACCACCCCCTGATTGATGCCCAGCCAGTCCTCAAGCAGTGATCTGCCCCACCCAGCCAAGTCCTCCCAGTTTATATACTGAGCATGATGTCTTATGGTATGGAATTTGGGTGAACTGTCCTGGCCATGCTCCCTCCCAGTTTCCTGGGCACCTGCTTGCTGGCAGATAATGGGAAAATGAAAATCCTTCACTTAGGATAAGTGCTACTTAGCAACAACTAAAACATCAGTGTGTTATCAACATTATTCTCACACTAAATCCAAAACACAGCGCTGTGCTATCTACTAGGAAGAAAATTAACTCTACCCCAGCTGAAACCAGGACAACAGAACAGCTAAATACTGGCTGAGCTGACAGGACAGAACTGGGTAAGACCTCTTAAAGAGGTGTTGCTTCCTTTGCCCAGCACCATCTAAAAGAAAATATTATACTTGATTAATCACTGCATCTGAATCCAAATCTTACCTGTTCACAATGCTACCAAATTCTTTGTATTACTCAGTGGCATCTAGCCCTTAACCCCTTCTATGTGTGTGACCACTGGGCCCAGGTCATCATCCTTACTACCCCACGTGCTGCAGGGAACCCCAGGGCAAGATCTTATCCCTAAACTTTGTCCCTAAGCCCAGACAGTCTCTTTTCATTTCTTTTTAATGTCCTGAGACCACCCTGAACATTACTGGTCCCTTATGATCTCATGAAGAGCTTCTGGTCCCTGAATCAAACGTTACCATCCCAAAGATGAAGATGAAATATGATTAATTTTGTCAACACTGAAGAGAAGCCATGAGTCATAAAGCACACTTGGCATTATGAAGGAGCAGTCTGATAAGTTCACAGAGAAGCAGAAGTTTGAGGAGGAAAACATAAAAGTGAAAAAAAAAAAGTCTATGAAATAAAATGATGTTCTATTTAGAGGCAGTACAAAACGTTTGGCTTAATCTCTGAATCACAAGCACGGTTTGCTAATTGCTCTGAATCAGTAGAGTTTTTGTTTGCCTGTGGTAGAGATGGTAATTTTAACAGTTTTCTGTCTTGGCTGAACGCAGGGAGAAGAATCACTTCTTGAGCAACTGGTTGCACTTGCGACACTCAAGTGTTCCTCTCCTTCCCCAAAAACAACTTTTATGTGAAGACTGGGATTTTGAAAACCATGCAGAGCTGGCCTGCTTCTCCTCCTGAATGTCACAGGGAGTGCTGGAAACTGCTCCTTCTGTGGTTAGCCGGCGACACATAGAGGCTTTGGAAACTCTGCATAACAGCCCAAATTTCCACATGAATCCAAACCAAACGCATTGTCCTGTAAAAAGTTTGGAAGTTTGGACTGATCTTCTAGGCCAGAGCTGAGTGTCACTTAAAGGCAGTAGGTATAATGTGGTGCAACCCCTTTCTTCTCCCCAGGAGCAAAGAAGAGCTGGCAGGCTCTTTCATGCATTGAAGATGAAATCATAACCCCATTGACGTTAATGGGAGTCATGCCACTGGCTGACATGGAGCCAGGGTTTTACCCTCTGTGACTCTATGCAATCCAAAATTACAGATGCACTGAAGAGTCTGTCCATATTATTACACAGAACTTAACAGAATGCCCTTGTCCTGCTCTGTTGTCAGCACATCTTTCCACTCTTTTAAAAATTTCCTAACGTTGCAGCACTTAGCATCTGTATCTGTATGTATATATGTGTTTTCTGACACTTACTGAAAAAGATTTGGTAAATAAATGCAGGAACTACAAACAGGATAAAAGATATTTTAGGAAATAAAGGGTAAATTATTCTCTTTAAGGTTATTTTCAATTTTGGTTGTGGTTTATCTGAAAATCCCTTCCTTCCTTCCTTCCTTCCTTCCTTCCTTCCTTCCTTCCTTCCTTCCTTCCTTCCTTCCTTCCTTCCTTCCATCCTTCCTTCCATCCTTCCTTCCTTCCATCCTTCCTTCCATCCTTCTTTCCTTCCAAGGGGCAGAGGGAGAGTAATTTCCAGTTTACAGATGATCAGGCTACAATTTTAATTAATTAATTTATTTACTATATATCTTAAAGATTCACTAGATATGTGAGAAGGTATATTTATGACTCTTCTGTTTCAATGACAAAAAAAAAAAATCATTTTCTTCCCCTGGTATTTGGCACAATGTATAATTTCAATTTACATGTGCAAAGACTAAAACTTTTGCATCTGCTTAAGGCCTGTGAGTTCCTCCTTAATTTCCTGTAGAGATTTTTTAGAGTGACACACTGAGTTCACATCATAATGTTATCTGTGCCCCAGATGACAGTGACACTATTTTAAACCTTGTGCAATTAGGTAGAAAAAATATTTTAAAGCCAACTTGTGACAAGCTGGTTATACCACTCCTTGCCAAGACTTTAAATATGTGTGGAGAGTAATTTTAGAAATGCTATGTATATATAAGTTGTGCTTAAAACTCTTTGCAATCCTAAAAGGATGTTTGGAGTTACAATTTAAAAACAGTGGGATTTAGTGCAACAGGTTTTGGCAAATGAATCACTGCAGTTCCTACAGCTGACAAATTAATGTGGACTCAACAGACTAACGTGTATCGTGTGTTTATTTTGGCAGAAAATGTGGAAAAATCATTTGGAGAAAAATCGTATTATTTAACAAATATTTTTGTTTTTGTGTTGTTTTTTTTTTTCCCTAGTTTTTGTTTGTTTGTTTTGGTTTTGTTTCTGGTTTTGATTTTGTTTTGTGTTTTCATTTCCTTTAATTGAAATCGCAAAGTTAAGGTTCAGAAAGTCCTTCTGATTGGTACCACATTTATCATGTTATGAGAAACTAACTATACTATTGCATGGGGTTTTTTATGTATTAGGTTATTTGATCATAGTTATTCTCTCAAATACTAAAATGCAACAATGGTCCCCCATTTCCCATCTTGTAGGTAAATGAAGCAGGTAGATGTCAAATCAATTTTTTTATGGTTTAAAACTTATTTGAAATGTGAATACATCTGATTTATGAAAGTCCAAACAGACCTGTTTTCAAGCCACCTTATGAAAGAAAAATAGTGTCTTCCACTGAAATATTAACAGACTATTTAACCTAGTGTTACAGAGAGTAAAATATACCAAACATAAATTGTATTTTTTTAGGTGATAGGTTAACAAATTTCCTCTTACTCAGCTGCACAGGTTAGGCAACTGCATGACAAAAGATAAGGACAAAACCTGAACATTACCTCAGTGGAATCTGCAAGTTCAATGTGATTTTTTTTTTTCCAAACCTTACAAACCCATGCCACACATTGATTTTCACACACACAAAAATGCTGAAAAAAAAGACAGCTGTCCATTTTTGATAGCACTTTGATTGTTTTTTTTTCCTTTTTCACTCCTAACCTCCTTTTCCTCCCTCCCTCCCTTTCTTTCCACCTCTTTCCTTCCTTCTTCCCTGCCTTTCCTCTTCCCTCTCTCCTTCCTTCCATCCACCATTATAATGGATTCAGTGAGATGTAAATATAATATCCCTGGCAACATTAGGTCTCTTTTTTTTCTGCAGACTGAGGTAGAGCAGCACTTTGTGCTTCTCCAAACTGCCTCAATTCTTTTGTGACCATGTCTACATACCACAGAAGCTACAGGGCTATTCTTGTACAGATGAGTGTTTAAATTTAACTGAATGTGTCTCAGAAAAAAAAAAACCAAAACCAAAACAACCTAAAATATTCCAAACTAATTGTGTGAACAAGCTAATTCTATGTCTGTCATTCTATGAATTTCTACCAATTTTGTTATGCAGGAAGTAGATTTCATGACATTAATACTTCTCAGTTCTAAGATTTCTGACAGATGGTATCTTTTGAAATTCTTGTTGTCTTTCCCAAACCTACTGTGCTGCTTATTTATTTATTTAAAAGGAAACCAAACAAAAATTCATTTTAAAAGGTCTGATTACAAAGAGTAAACAACTTGTCTTTTCCATCTGCAGAGAATTTAAAATTAGATTTCATTAGCACTTGGAAAAGTATGCTGTGGAAGCCTGGAGAGAAGTGAGGGGAGGAGAGTGACCTCTAATGACCATCAGCCCTGCATTGTCTTCCTTTTGTCCTCTTTCTTCTAAGCCCAGCAGCTGCCAACATCTGGAGAAACACTGTCCTGCCATCACACAGCTGCACTGCTGGATCTGTGTCCTCTTCCCACCTTCAAGAACTGAGAGGGTTTTTAGTGTCAGAAGGGTCTAGCCCCTCCTTCTTGTGGAAATAATGCACTGAAGGGATGGTAGTGGATGCTGAGGGAAAGATTATGATCAATCAGATGAGTGCAAAACAGGGTTTGCTCCACAGCTTCCAACTCACAAGCTGACAACAGGTCAGAATCAGAATCTCTAGCTGATTTTTAAAAATCCTTGTTGTTTTATTTCTTTCTTGAATGTTATGATGGGAAGAAGTGAATTTTTGTCTGGTACAACGTCACCTGCTTGTGAGGAAATGGTCAGAATGGCCAACTCCAGAAAGAACAAGAAGACTCAAGTGATGAGAACATCCAGTATTTGACTTGCATTGAGTTTGAATTGGACAGCCAGCACAGAAATGTAGATTCCAAGAGTGCACCTGGTTATCAAAAAACAGCCTTTTCTGAACATGAGAGCTGTCGTTATACTAGAGGATGTCTGAAGACATTCGTTTCCAAAGACTGCTTTCAGTCAAACCTTTCACAGCCTTGTAACAATTTGACTTAATTTAATTTCCTTTTGTTTAATAGAATTTCCCCTCTTTTAATCTAATTTCCTATGTTGTGTTTTAATAGAAGATGAAAAGTAAATATGGAAACAAAATATCAAGAACAGGGATGAAAGGAAGACATACCCAAACACTTACCCTCATGATTAAATAAGCTATCACTGACATATTTGGTAAGACTTTGTACAGGAAAATGTCACTTTTTTTCATCTCTATTTTTGTGTGTCTGGCTATGGGCTGAGTTGACATGAAAGAAATGCAAATGTCTTTTCCTGTAAACCACTGTTTTACCCACAGCTTTACCCAAAGTAGTAAGTCTCTGAGTAATGAATCAATGTTACAAGAATATCCCAGAAGGAAAAAACTCTCTTGCTTACATTTGTTCATAACTCATTGTCTTGGTTGCTTCACTTGGGATAAAGTTGTTCTGCTGGGACAGAGCTAATCACAAAAAAAAAATGAGTTTAAGTGTGTCCCTTACAGCAGTGTTCTGAGAGGGAAAACCATACTAAAGCTAGCCAAAGAAAATTCTGAATTTCTAACACAGTTATAAAGACAAAATAAAAAACCCACACCTCCACTTCATTATTTCCTGTAGGTATTAGAAAATGTTTAGGCTTCAAAAGAAAGATAAACACAGTAAGGCATTTTACATATTAAAACATCTGATTTTAGAAAGTGTCTTCCTTAATTTAAATTAATTAATTTAAATTAATTAATTTTAAAATTTAATTTAACAACACTGGTCAATTAATTTAGGCTGATAAAAAATTAAGACCTCTTTAAGGTCTTCGTTAGAGTTATTTGGGAAAACCTGATTAAAATCACCCTTCTACTGCTAAAATCAAACCTGCTACCCCATCTTAGATCTTAAGTCAGGCTTTTCCTTAGGTAGAAATTAATCTAAAAAAATTTTACTCCTAATTCTTATTCTTACTCCTCTGGATTAAATCTTTTTTCAAGCAGTTTTATTCATAGAGATGGGAAATATATTGCTGTGAAAAAATGTGGCAACAGTAAATATCCATGCTTTTGTGTTCATTAAATTGTTCTTGTCTCTGACGAAGAGAAAGATAATTCAGAATACAGTTGGAAGAGTATGGATTCTTCAGTAATTAAAGGAAGAGGAGTGATTATACCAAAAGCTACTCATGCTGCCATTTGTGACAAAAATAATTGGCTGGGGAAAAGAACGTCTTGGCATTAAAGAGCTCTTTCAATATATTTGAAATTGTTTCTAGGAATTAAGAATATCTGGCTGCAGAAATAAATGTTCAAAAGTCTGAGATGAGTGGAAAATATAAGGAACCATAGAGAGAGCTTCTGAGTATATGTCTATGAATGTTCCTGTTGATCATTTTTTCGTGCTGTTACAGACTGAGGGGAGCATCTGCTAAGCACAGAAGAAGCAAAAAAAGGCTGGTGTTGACAAGTTCACCCAAGACAATGAAGGGTAAGTTATTGCTTTAACAACAGCCTGAATGTCAGGATTGCACCACCTAAAGAGGAGCATCTGCAAGATTTTACTTCTACTTTTCAGTAGCCTGAAAATCTGAGTAATAGCTGGTCTGCAATTAAAGAGTGTTTGAGCTTGACCACAAACACCTAGTCTTGCTTTTCTCACTCAGATGGCTTAGATGAAAACTAATTTTTTGATAAGTTGGGCAAGATGTATCCCTCTGAATAATTTTTATCTAGGCAAAAATAATGTTCCCATCTCAACATGAGCATCTCTACTGCATGTAGAAATTACTTGAAATGTCTACAGAAATAACTATAGGAGCTTTGAACATGGGGATAATCTCCACAAAGCCTTCCTTAGGCTGTTCAGAGCACAGGGCTTGTCTTATGTTTTCATTCTTCTTATTTAGTAT